>VWZU01017690.1:560737-603704 GCA_013397095.1 Sterrhoptilus dennistouni
GCCGGGAAGGCGGGGGAAGGCGGCCCGGGGAAAGGCCGGGATATGGAGTCGGCTGGCAGCGAGTTCTGCGCCCTCGCCCGGGCCGCGCTCTGCCTGCGGGCTCTGGGCCCTTCGCGGCCCGCACGGGGGAGCCCGGGCTGTGTTTACATGGCGGAACAGCCGCGTTATTTACGTGGATTGAAATAAAAGTTTTAAGTGTAGTGCGGCCGCAGTGAGGTCATGGTGCTCGTAATGCGTGTGACAGAAGCTGTCCGGGCAGGAGGAACGTTCAAAGCCTGGGATCACAGAATAGGCAGGTTTGGAAGGGATCCATCGGGATTATCCAACTGCACAGGGCATTCCCAGGAGTCACGCTGAAGCACTGATTTAGAAGAATTAAAGACTTTAGTTAAAATAAATATCGCTGAAGTAAGGGAGCTAAAACTTCCCTTTTGCTAACAGGAGCCAGACTGAAGGAACTGATAAATCATTGAAGGAACTGATAAAGCCTGTCAAACTAGGCTTTTGCATCCTGAATAATCAATAGACCCCATGAATACAATACAATCATAAATCAAACAGTCCTGGAAAACAGGATTCAGCTGTCAAAGGTTAAAAAATCAAAGAGAGGAAGACCCATCTTACTTCATCATTTTAGGACCCTACCCCATAAAAAAGACCACCGACCCATTTCAAAGAACAAACTAGACATGCTTAATGGCTTTTTGGGCTAATTACCATATGAAGCGGGGAATGGGATGTACCAGAGTTATGAATATACATTTGTGTTTTGGGTATTCAATACTCCTGTACATAAAAGCCCCTGTGATCATCTGTAAATTGAGGTGTGTATTTGGGAGCGATCCCGCACGCTGCCCGGCGTCGTAATAAACATACACTTTCTAACTTTAAACTGTTAGAGAGTCTTTGTCCATCATAGTTGGATATTGGTATTAGATCAATATCCATAGTTTTTTAATAAATCAACAGGGTGTGCTGAGAGCACTGTCCGCATGCTCCTGGAGCTCTGTCAGCCTTGGGGCTGTGACCGCTTCCTTGTGGAGCCTGTTCCACTGCCCAGCCACCCCACGGCTGAAAAACCACCTCCTCTTATTCAACCCAAACTTCCCCTGACTCAGCTTCGTGCTGTTTGGTCAAGACTTCTTATTGCCTAGAAATACCCCTATGGAAAGAGGAGTTGAGTAAAATCTCTTAGTTTGTATAAAAACCCTTCAATTCCTAGAACTGCCGCTGTATCTGAACCATTTATTATATGTTTACCGATGCGATCTTTTGTGCAGTAAAAAAAAAATCTAATTTTTGCGTATTTATGAGTTAGAAAAATGGATTCATGGAGAGGATATAATTTTTCACGTAGGAATTAAAAGAATTACAGGCTTCTAGACCTCAAGAGATTGTCTCGTACTCTCTGCACTGAGGTGGATTCAGATATATGTTGGTCAGTGTTACTTAAATATTTTCAATTTGTGGACATAACCATAAGAACTGTTGTGTTTACAGAAGGCAGGGTTACTTTGGCTAATTGTCCTTCAGGGTCCTCTTTAGGAGTTCACAGAATCTAAGGAGGCAACAGATCACAGTTTGAAAACCACTTCTACCGTCTGCATGAACTATTTCTCTAATCAAGCTGTAAAAGCACCTGTTTGCAGAAAATCTGCAACATTTTCATGTAGCTTGTACAAACTTCTAACAGCATCAGTGGATATATATTTATAGTTTAGCCAACCTGATTTTTCTTTGCTGCATTCCTTGTCATACTTCCAGTGGAAATCATGGAATCACGCAATCATGGAGAGGCTTGGGTTGAAAGGGACCTTTAAAATAGTTTAGTTCCAAACCCCCTGCCATGGGCATGGACAAATTCCACTAGACCAGATGGCTCAGGGCCCCATCCAGTCTGGCCTCAAACACTTCCAGGGATGAGGTATCCACCACTTCTCTGGGCAAGCTGTTCCAGTGCATCACCACCATCACAGTAAAGAATTTCTCCTTAACATCTAATCTACACTTTCTCTCTTTTAGTTTGATGCCATTACCCCTTGTCTTTACATGCTCTTGTAAATAGTCTTGCTCCATCTTTCTTGTGGAGGCTCCGTTCAGGTACTGAAAGGGCATAATTAGGTCACCCTTGAAGCCTTTTTTTTTCCAGGCTGCAGAATCCCAATTCTCTCAGCCTTTCCTCAGAGCAGATATGCTCCATTCCTCCAATAATCTTAGTGGCCTCCTCCCTGGATTTGCTCCAGCAGGTTGATATCCTTCCTGTCTTGAGGACCCCAGAGCTGGATGCAATACTTGAAGGTGAACAGTATTTATGTTATACGCAAATATTTGTGTATAAAATATACTTATTCATATAATTGTTTATATGTGAGGATATGTATATCGTAGACTAAACATTTTTTCACTCTTCTTTAGGCTACACTCATAAATGATTTATTCTTCCAGATTTACTCTGCCTTCTTTCCAGTATGACTTTTGCCTTTATCTTAGGATATAAGGCATCAACACCAACTAGAGTGCAGTAATTATGCCCCATGTGTTATGGATGAGAGGAACAGAGATACATACATCCCAGTAAGAACTTACTTGTCTTACTGTGACAGAAATGTCTGCTCAGAACTGATTCTAACATAATGCCATCTAGTTCTCCACTTCTTCTCCTATATATGTGCATTCTTCTTGGGTATAATACTTTGCCTTAGCTGTGATGACTTCATCTTGCTGAGTTTAGACATTTATCCTAGTTAAGAAAATAGTTTTGAAATTTGATACTGTCTTCTAGCTCTCACATTGATGAGAACCAGGTTTTTTGTTGCATCTTGCAAATCACTAATGGAAATACTGAATAGAACTGAAATGACAACAGATCCTTATGGGTTCTCATTGCAGGTTCTCTCCAAGTTTGATTTTTGTAAGCAGAATGCCAATTGCTTGGTGCTTCCATGAAAATTATGTTTCTTTTGCTTTTTGTTTTAATGAAACTGTCATGGGACAGTGTCTAAACGATTATAAACTCAAGATCTATGATGTTTACTGTTTCTCTTTTTCTACTGAATCAGTGAAATTGATTGTAAAAAAGTCCATTAGGCTAGTGTGAGAGCATCTGTTCCTGACAACCTTATGGTAACTTCTTAATTGTGAAATTTAGTCTAGATTATTCCTTGGTGTCAAAATAAATCTGGATTGGTTTAGACCAGCTTTTTTTAGATTCATTTTATCCTTTTCTTGTCTCTTTAAACCTATATAGTCTTCTAGCAATTCAGAGATTGTTTTTTGCTATATTATTAAGTAAATTTCTTTAGACCCTATTAACTTGATTACATAAAATTTACATAGTTTAAACTCATTCCTTTTTTAAACTCTATGGTAAGATAAATTTAACTAAGTATCTGGGCACTTCTAATAAATTTCCAGAACATTTTCTTGTTGCATTTGATTCTCTTTTTTACCTGTCACTCATTTTGTACTGTAGGCTTTGTAATTTTATTCTTTTATTCATATTCTTTTATGTTACCCTTCAGTTATGTCCCCTTATTGTGACTCCTTTCTTCAAGTCCTTGAAGAGCTTTTAATGTGATGTTAACACAGTCTACTTAAGCTTCCTTTCCTTCCTTTTGTTCACATCAAGATAGCTTGCTATTGTATGTTTAATTAAAAATGGGTCTATTGTTCTCTGTAGAAAATCTAGGTTAGCTTTAAATGACTGAGCTCAGGCCTAGACTGTACAGAAAGGAGGTTAATTAACTCATATAGAATGGCATGTTGTTATGATGAGTCTGCTTTTAGTACCTAGACTAGCTTGATTAAAGCTAGTTTAACTATTTCACCATAACAATGCAATCCATAGTTGGCAGTGCTGACATGATTTTTCTTCCTCTTTTTCTCAGAGTAGGGAAGTCTATTTTGGTCAAATATGTCATGATCACTTTCACTCAGTTTACTTTCTGCCTTTAATTTTAAAGTGAGCTCCTCTCTACTTGTCATGCTGTTCAAGTTGGTAATGCCTTTTGTAACTTGCTCTGTACTGTGAAGCCAAAGTTCATCCCTAAAATACTACAAGAACTGCCATATTGTTCTTCAAGCTGGTATTCAGGTGATTGAAATCCATTGTTATCTCATGGGCAAGCTTCTTGGATACCTTCATTAGTTGCTCAGAATACGTCAGTCAGAAAAACACCAACTTCCTCTTTTTGAATACAGCTGTAGTCTATCATGAAAAATCAACCTGAATCATAATGTAATTTTGCTTCCTCCTTTTAATTTTCACCAGGAACAGTATCTTTTGTCTCTTCCTGGATTCAATACACACTGAATAATCATCCCCTGATTTACCACTTTCCCTAGTATTATTATATACAGCTATCACTCATGATATGCTACCATATCTCTGCGGTGCTACTAAGCCTGTATTTTTTCCATAGGCTCGCTGAATCCCTGGCATTTTGACTTCAGATATTCCAAGTTGGGTTTTTTTTTGTTTGTTTGTTTGTTTGTTTGAGTTTTTTGGGGTTTTTTTGTTTGTTTTGTGTTTTTTTGTTTGGTTGGTTTTTTGTTTGGTTGGTTTTTTGTTTGGTTTTTTTTTGTGGGTTTTTTTGTTGTTTCTGGCAGATATTCACCATGGTATTTAACCACTAAAGCTTTGTCTTTCAGGTATCTAAATATCTAAAAAGCTTAATTAAATACAATGCTGAAGTGTTTCTTGTCAATCCATTCTATTCTATTGAGCATTTTTTAAAATGTTTAGAGTAGGCTTAACCTCAACTGTTGAAGTCAGTGGTGGAGTTCCTGTTGGAAGTGTGAAAGACTCCTGAGTGTAGTTCAAGGATAAATCCGATAATATAATTATTCTAAAAGATATGTCAATAGCCAACGCATTAACCAAAGGCAAAACTAGTGAAAAGTACTTTAGCTTATTGTTAGTAGAACTAGCCAGAAAACAGAAACACATTTTTTTCATGGGGAAAAAACCAACATTGTTTCCTCTCATTACAATGACATTTAAACTATTTAAGTTTGCATTTTTGTAAAGAGAGCATTTTTTGAAAGATATGAATGAATAGTTTTGCTTTCAGGAGAGATTTAGGACAGACTAACTTCTGCAAGGGAAACTGGCCTGAGCTTTCTGTGACACACACTGTCTTTTCACTATGTGTGTACTCAGAGCCTAGAATAATAAGTAAATCCTTGACTGGTATATCTTGCTTCCAGCACAGTAACAATAACAAAATCATCAACAATTAGATTGTCATGGCTTACCTGTTGCCCCAATCTGAGTGACAACCTGGAGGTACATGCAGAAACTCCACTAGATTAAAAACAATCATGTAACATGTACCCTCATGATAGAATTGCCAGCTCCGTTCTGAACACAGTTAAACTAGTTTGTAATTGTCTTTCTTGTACCAAATTCTGCTAAGATTTTTTGAGCTAGTTGTAAGTCAATTTATATGTGTACACAATGTGTGTTTGATTTAAGATCAATTTTAATTAAGCCAACTTTTTATCAATAAACAAATGTATAATTCACTATTTTCCATGGTGAAAAGAATAATCCTAGAGGCAGATTTAAAGTGTCAGTGTTTAAAGATGTTCTATAAGTCAAATTGTAAAGGCAGGGATGACAGAAACTTGTACAATTATTTTACATGCCAATTTAAATTGAAGATTTTATGTAAAATAAAAGTTTCCAGTGAAATCCTTCTGAACCACACCCATTTGTTTGCTTTTAGTACTCCTTGAAGGATTACATCTCCTTTAGGTCTCTATACTTCTTTGCTAACATTACTAATAGCTCTTTTTCATGGGTTAATCTCTGCAGAATTAGAGGGCTGGATTTTCAGCCACTGAAAATCCACATGTACAGTGCATGTACCAAACTTCATGTGCAGATCCCTGTACTTCATTTTGGAAGCATCCTGAAGAGGACTCATAAAATAGGGCAGAGTACATGGTAATCCAGAAATAATCAGGTACACTTTTATACATCTGCATTGCTGGCAAATAAAATAATACTAATTTAGTCTTCTTAAAGGCATGTAAATTTTAAAGATCAGAGACAAATTTGTAACAGAAAAGAATATATTTACTCCATTAAAACAGATTTGGAATACACGTGAACTATATGGAAAAGACAGCTGAATGTCTTCATCAAGTAAGATACTCCCACACTCTTTCAGTGTTCCAGCTACTTTATGAAGCTGATGACTTGGCTCCCCTCCAACACCTATACATACTTCATGTCATTAGATTCATGAGTCACTCTGCTCTGCTGTAGAGCTGCTAAATGTGGTGCCACAAATGTTAATTTGAAAAATGGATGAGCCCTTGAGTAATTTTTCAGTATTGATGGTGTTTTAAGGAAAGGCCTTTTAGTAAGCTTGTTACATATGGTCCACAGGACGATGGAGCTGTATTTCATATCATAATAATGAAAATAAACATGGATAGTGGTGGTGAGAGAAAACCTGAAAAATCTCAGGGAAGGAGGGAGTATCTCTTAAGTACAGATATTCTATGCAAAAGCAGTTTATAATAAACCTTACAGACTAAATACCAGTTTCTATTAGATCCACCACCATAACATATCACTTAAATGTAAATTTAAAAAGTAACTTGTAATGTCGTTGGGTTTTCCCTCTTTCTGAATGGGCACAGTTAAGTTGTTGGCAGAACATTGGTTAGCTGATGAATACATTGTTTTATTCCTTTCCTCATGAGCAAGTGCGTGTGACTAGATGTCTAAGAGTATGTGTGGATAAAACTCAAAGGGATGTTTGAATCCCACTCTGTAAATGATAAAATCACAAGCCTCCTGTTTTTTTGGTCTATGGGTTCAGTGTTCTGGCAGAGGGTATTTTTCTTGGGTGTAGCGGAGGGAAAATAAAGCTGAAGACTGAGATGCAGAACTAAACTGTTTCATTTGCTTATGCAGATGGCCTTTAAAACTCTTAAAATGTTTCAGTGAAGAATATTTTAAATGCCTATACTTTTCACATAGGTAATAGTCCCAGATATGTTAAGCCATGTATCTAGTAGCTACTTCAATTCTGTGTCCAACAGCATTCTTGCTGCAAAGAGTAGCTGTGACAGAATAATATTCATGCTTCCATTTTAAATCAGTAAAACAAATGCATTATTTAGATTAATTTTCAGACATGCATAAAAATGCATTATTTCTTTGGCATATATTCTTGTATCTTGGTTGACTTTATCCCACTTTCCCTAAACCAGAAAAGATAAAGAGCAAACCTATGCTATCGTAAGTCCTACCTAAAATCTAAGACTTGTGATCAACTGGGAAGATACAAGATCAGCACAACTAAGGCCTACATAAACAATTTAGTCTGTTTTTCATATATTGAAGAACATACAACAAATATATAAAGGCCTTTTCTTCTTCTTTCTCATCTAGAAAACTTGGCATGCTTTGTATGATGTGTAATAGAGAAGTCCTATGACTATACTTTTGATTGTGAGACTAGACTTTTTTCTAAAGTGAAAAATGCTTTCTCCTCTGTCAGCAGTCGATAGAATTATATATATATTTATAGCAGCTGGAGAAGTGACAAATGAATACAAACAACACTTCTATTCAGAGCAGTTGTTTAGAACAGAAATTCTTCAGGAAATAATTGCACTTGAAGCACTAAGGATGGATTCTTCTCATCTAAATTTAGCCAAATATGTAAGTTAAACCTTTAGTCTAAGGTAGCCTTCTATGCTTCTGCTGTTTGTCATGGAGAGAGATGGATGACTGTTCTTACCTTGGACATCACACCTAAGGGGAGTGGATTGCTTCTTATAGGATCTATCCTCACTCTGGAGAGAGTCCAAATGACTGTCTCAAATTACACATTCAGTTTTAAGATACTGCTGCTACAGCTGAGTAAAAGGAGCAATGTCTGCATTATTTGTTAAGAGCAACCCCACATTTGCCCTAAGGATTAAACTTACCCATTGCCATATTCACACACATGCAGGAGTAACTTCAGCACATTTTCAGCATTTCAAAATCTCTATGATCATGCTGATCTCATAGCAATCAGACACAGCTGCACAGGCTGGACACTACAGGCAGCACTGTGGAGGGAAAGTTCCCTGGACGTGCAGCACACTGCTCATATAGCTGTTTTGTAAGTTGTGCTTTTAATTGTGGTAGAAACATATCTGCTATCAGCTGACTGGTTCAAAGAGGAAAGAGGAAAATCAGTCTTTTGCATTTTAAGAGGAGCAGAGGTGAAATTCTGGGGTTCTGTGTGTTCTGAAAAATTTCCAAAACCAAGCTAGAGCTTCTGCTCAGTACTCATAAGCATATGGTAATTTTTTCAGAATCACATTTAGAATTTCCACTTGGTATGATATGAAAGAGAAAAATTCAGTATTTCATACTGCTGCCTCATTATAATAGCTTGACTTCAATGGCCTTCTGTTCAAAGAATTGGAACAGAATAGGATGTTAGAAACTGCTTAGGACTACATCACTCAGCAATATGCAGAAAATAAATTGAACAGCTCCTCATGCTGTATGCCTTCTGATACCTACATTTTTTTGAAATTTGTAAAGTGAAAGACCATTAATATAAGAAGTTCAACTTCAAGTTACCTGATCGCTTCTTTTAAAAAGATATTGGAAAGATGGTTTAGACAATGAAGGAGCATTTGGCTTGTCACTCTTGGATGGTAAAGATTAAAGACTTTGCATGCTGTAAAGACATACTTCAAGTACCCAAAATTTTTAGAAGTCTAAAGCAAAAGGCACCTAGTCTTCCTCTGAGATTTTTGAACCTTAAATCCATGCTTCAAAGGAAGCATGTATGCTCAGCATCTATAACTGAGCATTAAAGAATACAACACTCTGGTTGACAACTTAAGCAATGGACTGTGAGAGTTTGGGAAGATGAGAACAGAAGAAAAAAATACAAGAGTATGGTTTTTCATCACCGTACGGATCACCATTTCTATGTCATACCTGACTGCATTCTTTTAGCCAGTTGTACATGTGTGTTGGATGGTTTTGATTCTGGTTATTTTCCTTTATCTGACTGTAAGGATTTGTTACCTCTTTATGTAAGAAGAAAGTTATTTCTTTGTGAGAAAGAGCATCTCTTGGTTCCTTTTTTTACAATATGTGACAAGATATTGTGGCCCATGACATTAAATCAATTACACCAGTAAAACTACATTAGTCATTAATGATGGCACCTGGATGATAAGAAAGTTAAGGAAACCAGCAAGACTCCAGAAGTCTAAATTAAGTGATGAGAGCATAAGCAAATGTCATTACTAAAAGGCAATATTGTTATGGACAGGGTAAGATATTACTAGTCAGTTACTGACAGAATTTGATTGACATTCAAGTGTTCCTCTGCTCTGACCAGTGCTTCTCAATCAATCACAGTACCAAAACCTTTCCACCATTTGAAAGCTTGTAATTTTGGAGTGATGTTTAAAGGAATTCTTATTTTAAGAAAATGTTTTTCCATTTTTGCCAGCAAATGCTTATGTCTTTACAACAGGTGTTTCTCTGGTCTGTGCTGTTCTCTGTGCTCTTGTCACTGTCATGTGTCTTCAGATATTAAACAACCTCTTTCTCTCTCACCTTTTTCTAGAGATATTTAGAAAGTTCATTGAGAAGGAAATGGCTTTTAATTTATTATTTTTTATAACTTCATAGGAAAGTCAGAAACAAACCATGAGGAAGTACAATGAATTGACAGGAAGTAATCACACATCTAAATGTGCTGGAGTGTCTAAATATATGAATACTGATTACACAGCTCTCTTGCAATTAGGACACTGCCACCCAACACATGAAAGCACTTTACAAACTAGGGGATATGTAGAGTTTTCATTACTTGCATGGTTTTTCTAACTGTAAACCACAGGGTCTTGTGAAATAGCAACATCACAAAGGTTTGTTCTTCCTTATATTTCTCCAGATGCTGTAACCACAAGTGCCAACTGTCTACAGATGATACAGGAATTAATTTTTAAAGGAGGAGATATAACAAACTATCAAGAAAATACTTTTACAAAATCACCTGGGGTGTTATTTCTGCTATTGGGACTACTAGGTAACAAATATGATTTGTAATGATATTTTGCTCTGCTCTCAACCACAGCAAGCCCTGACAGACCAGTAACCTTGAAGATTGTTTATTGCACACCAATGAATGAGCTGGGACTTTTAAAACACTTCTATTTACTGTCCTGTCTGTGGAAGCTCTGCCAACTTCTCTATTCACTCTCTAGTGTGTTTAGTAAAGTGTTTACATTGCTTTTCTGCCAGTTCTAGGCCTTAAGTTTACCTGGTGGCTGATACATATCTCTGTTTTCTGGTGGGAAATCAGTGTGACAGAGCCAGGAGAAAACAGACTCACTCCACCGCAGATTGATGCTTCTGAAATTTTTTCCATCTTAATATACCAGAAACTTAATATGTATTAATCTACTACATTAATGAGTGTTTGAAATTTATTTACATTTTTAAGACAGACAAAAATCTGGAAAAATAATTTCCAGAAATATTTTTTTAGAAGTTTACATTATCTGTGCTTGTTTATGCAAAGTTTGATCATACAATAAGTGAACATATTAAAACCTAAACATTTTTCTTGGTGCATCCATTTCAATCCATTTAAGATTCTTGTTTCTGACAGAGATAGCTACTGCATTTCAGAAAGCAAAATAAAGACTGATACACACAGTTTATGATGTCCTTCACTAAAAAACCCTCTACTCAAGCCTATTGTTGGATATCACCACACAATAAAAACTGTTAGGAGTTTTCACCTCAGAGAGATCTCCTATTGAGTTCTATACAGCAAAGATTTCAGCCAGAGGTGAGTGAAGTACTTCAAACCTCATAAACTGTGAAAATAGAGGAGACCTTGATGTATCAACGTGTGGAGGAAAATTTTGAAACTAACTTTGGAATTTTTACTTGAAAATTTCATTCTTGAAATGCCCTAGGTGTAGATGATAAACTGCTCGTAAAGCTATTTGCCTGTGCTTATACCAAAAGGATAACATATCAGTTTTCTTTAGATTAAAAACAAAATAAAAAAACTGGAAAAAAAATAGGAGTGCTGTTTCATATTTTTGGTCACTTGATGGCACTAAACTAACACTGTATACATATTAATCACCAATAGCATAGGAATATTTCTGTGCCAGTGTTTTGTTTTGGTTTTTTTTAAGGCTCAGACTTATCAAAGTGCTTTGTTTTGTTGAGGGCGGATTCCAGACACAATGGAGATTAAAATAAACAAACATAAACCCAAGAAGCTGTAGTGAAATCTGGCTGACTGTGTTCCGTCTGTCTTGTTAAAGTTCATGACATACTACAAATACCACGATGGAATGGAATATGTAGCATTTCTGAGAAAAAAAAAAAAGTAATTTTTTCAATATAATATACCAAAGACCAAACCAAGCCTTCCAGTGCAAAATCTGAGAGAAGTGCCTGCAAGCTCTGGACAGTGGCATTTCCAGAGTCTGTGGCCATCAGGTGGCCACCCACATGAGACAGAACATGTGGATTTCCTGTATTTTTCCATATCTCAGTATCTCTGGGGAAATTGCCAATATTTCAGGGCTAAATGTTAGGTTTATTGTGTGAATTGGAAGTGAAGCAGGGAGAACTTTGCTTGGATGGTCTCAGTCAAGTAATAGGAAGCCTCTGCTGTTATACATGTGTGAAGAAGAGATTGCAGGACCACTGCATCTCCTAAAGAAGGCACCTCCTCACAGACTTTTCAGCAAAATGTCTGTATTGTATTTATTTGCACTGAAATCTGAGAAATTGTCAGTTAAATGGATCTTTTGGGGGGACTTTTCAGGATCCAATAGAGTAGCAAGGGAGCGTTTTTATTTAATTGTCAGAAGTTTTGATCTTTCAACGTATTTTCCTCTTCTACAAAGGAAAAAAACCCACATTTTTTAAAGGTCTTCACAAATCAGCAACCAGAAATGCTTTTGTTGGATCAAGGAACATATTTTCTTTTGACAGTGTTTCTTCTCTGTGTGTTTTTAACTTCTTTTTCAACACGAAGTTACTCACATTTCAAAATCTCCAATTTAAATTGTACCTGGACTTTGGCTCTTCTAATTTTCTCCCTGCAGAACCTCATAACATCCTTGTAGTCCTCCTGAGTTGCCTGCCCCTTCTTCCAAAAGTCCTAAAGTCTAATTTGTTTCTCCTTAGTTCCAGCCAAAGCTCTCTGTCCAGTCAGGCTGGTCTTCTTCCCCACCATCTTGTCTTTTGGCCCATTGGGACAGCCTGCTCCTGAGCCTTTAAGATTTCCTTCTTGAAGAATGTCCAGTCTTCCTGGGCTTCTTCTTCAGGACTGCCCTTCAACCCATCTCTTATACAGCCCAAAGTCTGCCTTCTGGAAGCCCAAGGTGGCAGTTCTGCTGGCCACTTTCCTTATTTTGAGATCTGAAAACTTAATCATTTTGTGATAGCTGTGTCCCTGATGGCCTTCAACCATCACATCATCCAACAGTTCTTCTGTGTTCACAAACCCTAGGTCCAGTGAGTGTGTTCCCCATCTGGCTCCCTCACCAGCTCTGTCAAGGACTTTTCTTCCACACCCTCCAGGACATTCCATACTGTTTCATCTCTGCTGTGTTGTATTTCCAGCAGACATCTGGTAAGTTGAATTTCCCCATGAGAACAGGGCCTAGTGATTGTTAGACTTCTCCCAGCTGCTTATAAAATATTTCCTCTGCCTCTTCATCCTGATTAGCTTGTCTGTAACAGAGTCTCACGAGGATATCTGCCTTGTTGGCCTTCCCTCTGATTATTATCCACAAACACTCAGCCCTATCAGCACCATCATTAAGCTCTAGACAAAACCTTTGCTATGTGTTTCTATTCTTACTACCAATTATATTTTCATCTATGTGCAGTATGGAAAACTTGGATGGTACTCATCCTGAAGGGGAAAATGTCCGTGATTTCACCACTTCTGGAACAGTGCAGTGCATTTAACATTAGTTTTTTTCATTGTGTTGTGTGGTTTAACTGCTGCAGAGATAAGGCCATGATGGACTTCACTTTCTCATGTACTCATAAGCTCCTATTTTTCAATGATTCTGCAACTACTGAGAAATAGATCACAAATCACAGAATATTCTGAGTTGAAAGGGGACCCACAGGGATCATCAAATCCAATTCTGAAGGGGCTGAACCAACAACCTTTGTGTTATTAGCACTGTGCTCTAACCAACTGAACTGAGTAAATGTGGTATTTTCTGGGAGTTTTTTGACTTTACAAAGAGTTCAATTAAATGGAAGATTTTCAACTTTCTAGCCAATGAATCCATTTTCAAAATTTTGGTTGCATTTGTGATCTCATATGGTCTTAACTGTGATAAGCTTAAGGAAAGGAGTTGCAAAGCATTGAAGCGATTTCCACAGTATGCAAAACCAATTTCAGCTCTCCTTTCTACTCATGAAAGTTAATGACTTTCCACAGGAGGTAAATGAGGATAAATTTGGCTATCTTGGCTTAAAAAATACCTTGTTTTCATGGCTATCTGCACTAAATTTAATCCAAGTACAACAAATGAATCTGTTCACAAAGTTGGATAAATGTGAGCTAAGCTGATATAAGCCATGTGAAAAGTCACCCTGTTCTATGCAGTACCAGTCAAATAATATTTGAATTTTATATGAAAGTATAGAAATATATATTAAAATCTTCTCAAAAAATAGTAGATGAAAGTGTAGTTTTTAGATGCATGTTTATTTTTACATGATAAATAAAATCATAGGGTCTGAAATTTGAATTTGCAAGATTGCTGCCAGAGAACCAAAGAAGAGAAACGCGGAAAACCTCAAGAAACTGTCTTTTCAATATCACACACTGTCATATAAGTTTTCCACTATTACATTTCTTAACCTCCTGTGCTTCATATATATATATATGCTGGAATCACATAGCCCAAATCTTAATTTTTTATAGGCCTGGTAAAAAATCATCATAATTTTAATTGCATGTGAAGGTTTGATTATGGTTGCAAGTATGTAGCTCAGAAATTGCCCTCCCCTTATGTTGCTGTTTTCCAAATCATCTTTTGGTCATGCAGCGTAGAGTTGGTTTTACGTCTATAAACTTCTAAAGGGTTTTAATAACATTGCAAACTTAATCAGACTGTAAAAAATTTAATCAAAAATCTAGCATTCAATGAAACAGGTGCTAGAGGGAGTTTCAGGAGGACAGACACAGGGAAACTTAGTAGGTCTGCCTGGTGGAGGGGTGAGTGTGCTGCCTGAATGGTATGGGCACTGCTGCCTTGCCTTTCTGTCTCCACGGAACCTCGTGATCCCTATTCAAAATTTGGATACCATTTCTACCTGAATAAAAAGGGATAAAATGCAGAAATGACTGTGACTTAACCAGAAACTAGCTTGGAAGTTCCTCAGAAAATTTCCCATGTCCATTCACTCCATTGCTGATCCCTTTTAGCCCCAATCAGCCATTAGCTGCCTAACAGGGCAGACCTATAGCTCTGTTGCATTCAGTTCTGTCTTCTTTCTTGTAATTGCAGACATACAGACACAATAAGATGTATGCATCTGACAGGTCCATAGCCTAACTAACTCTTCATTGAAAGCATTTTAGATATAAGCCATCCTGTTCGGACAATGTGCAAATGAAAAGATGAACCTTCCCTTCACAGAGCCTACTAATTTTCAAAAATTCACAAGCTATCACAAGATATATTTCTAATTATAATAATTTTAAAAGAAGCATCAAGTTACCAAAGACAAATTATTAGTACATGAGTACTGAAGGCTGAGTTGAATATGAAGAGAAAATAATGCTGTGAAGCCAGATACTAAGCTAATGCTGCTTGACATAGTTCCCTTAACATCAGTGGAGTTCTTCTGATTTACACAAACTGAGAACTTGGCCCATTAAAATTTAAAAATAAATCTACAAATACCTACTAATTTTGACCTTTGTACTTTGAAATATAAAACAGACTTTTTATCCACAGGTCTGTGTAGTTCTTGGTTAAAATCTACTGAAATTAAGACTTTATTATTTTTAAATTAAGACTTTATATTATTTTTGACCACTGGAAAGTGCTAATTTTGTTCACTGAAAGAAACAGAAACATGATGTGAATTCAAAAGAAAAATTAATAGAATTTTAAAAAATTAAAATAAAGAAGCCTGTGGAGTTCAAATTAAATGCATTTCTTCACCCAAATTAACAGCTGTGTGCATGAATATCTGCTCAGGAAATCAGACTTAATTTAGCTGGTTTCTCTTAGCATTTAAGTGTTGTGAAAGGAGCAAAGACTTTCTCTCCCCTTGTTGGTAACTGCTCATGCTCCTCTTAATCTCTCAATTCCAGTCCTGAATAATGTGTGATATTTTGGAAAGACTTAGTCTTTAACAAAGAACTGCAATTTTAGTTGTGTGAATTGCTGGTGCAGTACCTCAATGATGACCACTTCCTCTCCAGAGGAAGCCTTTGCAGATTTCTGTGCCTGGCTAGAACCCCTGTGCCCTGCAGACCCTCATACAAGCTGCCTGGGAGGCTGTGGGGTCCCACAGGAGACCATGGAGGAGGACAGACAGGCATGAAGCCTCTCTAAAAATTATGGAATCATAGAATCATTTAGATTGGAACAGACTCTTCAGATTGTTGAGTGCAATATGACCAAGCCCACCACCACCAAACCATGCGTCCTACCTTGTGTCCTACCTTGAGTGCTCCACCTGCCTACAAGTCTTTTAAATAAGTCCAGGGAGGGAAACTGAAGTATATCCTAGCAAATATTGTACAGAAAAAAAGAACTGACTTCCCAGGCCATTAATCTCAGATTGGGCATGTCTGTGAGACCAGGCAGAGTCCCAGAATTAGGAGCTGAAAATAGGTGTGGCTTTCCAGTTATCATGGGTTAAACTTGACAAAATGGAAGTTTTGACTTTCAGTCACCAATGGAAATCAGGAATACTTAGATCAAAATTAATGGCCTTATTTAGAAAACTGACCAGAGGATGTTCTCACCCAAATAAATGCACACACCTGAATGCTGCACTCTTTAACCACTGGAAGGCAGGGAAGTGTGTTACACACACCTACCCAGCTACATAGCAGGAGTCATGGAGAAATTCAAACTCTGCTCAGACAGTAATCCATCTACATGGTTACTCAGAAGCCTGCTGGCATGATTTTATCCTTTGCCAACTGGCATGCTCTACCATAAGATCAGAGTCGGATTTGGGGTTTGGAGCCATTAAAGACCACTCCCAAAAGGGCAGTGTCAACGAGAGGGATGCAGCTTTTCTCCCTCCACCCTCACCCTCCTCCCTCCAAGTTCTCCCAAACTGTGCAAGCAGCTTTTTAACCTCAAGCATATCGACATATCAAACCCAAATTGTATAACCCTATTTTAATTTTATTTTTCATGCAGCAGAAGCACTGTTTTGGTAAACTGCAGTGCCCTCTGTATTACAGTGAAGAGTGTGAGCACTCACAAATATGATGATAATCCATATGTTAGAGCCTCAGAGGTACCACATTGGCCTGAAGGAGACCTGTAGGACAGGAGATATCTGGTGTAGACAGGACCAGGCCAGGCCACCTCACTTCAGAGGTAGTGAATGGTCTCTGAACAGGTGTTATTTGGCAGTTCAGCTGCAGCCACAAGCTCTGCAGTATCCAGGACAAATAATGGATGTTGGCGTTGCCAAGTAACATTTTTGTGAACCGAAATGGCCACCAGACAGAACACAGCAGGTACAAACATAGGAGAGGCCTTTATGCTGCACATGGTTTAGGCAATCACATTAATATAAAGACATAAAAATAAACCATGATATCAAAGTATAATTCTGGCATGCGCTTTTCATTACAGTAATTCTTAAAAAAAAGATCTCTTCTAAAATAAAGTCCTAAATATTTAACAAGCACATCTCATTGATATGCTGTATTATGCCTAGCAAACCAGAACCCAACAATAATAAAACCCCATGTTTTATCAGACAGAATGCATAATGCAAACTTTTCCATCTAGAGAGGTTGCTTTTTTCTCACTGGGATGAAGTAAGAATATGAATAATAAACTAGGTGGTATCTCTAAGAGACCAGTGTTCTGTCTTTCTTATGTAAGTTAGAAGGGAAAAAAAAAAACAAAAAAAAACAAAAACCACCCAGGAAATGCATCTTCTAACTGAGAGATGGCTATTTTTGAAAACATTACCTAGGAGCACATTTAAGTCCAGGTAGTCATTACTCAGCTATGCTCACACAATTCTTATTGCCTTAAATGTGTATTTAGTAGTGATCTGTGCACTACAGCTTCTAAATATTCATGTTCAGTTATTGAGAGTAAATATTCTTGAGACAGAAAGCTCAAAGCTCACTATAGAAATCCACTTCAAGCATAGCTGGAAAAACATTACAAATCCTGGGCCTGGAGAGAAAGAAAATGTCTGAGCAATGAGAAATATATATTCAGGATGGCCTTTAAATTGGCTTCCATTGTGATGGACATCTACTCTAAAAGGGTCAGATTTTCTTAGAATTTGGAATCAATCTGACTATGGGCCTGATCCTCATGGTACAATTTAGAGGAAATGGTGTTGACATCAATACAGAATGAAAGTCACATTTTGTCAGTGGGAGGACCAAACAAAAGGTTCACTAAAGCAGTTAGACAACTGATTTGGGCAATAATTTGGCTACTTGCTACATGTATATGTGTAAATGTGCTTAGAAAATGACAAAATTCTGTTTGACATTTTATTTAAGATCTTTTGCCACATTGCACAAAAACTTTCTTTGGACTGCTGTCTGCTCTCTCCATCTGCAACCTGCAAACAGCATGGAATGTACAGGAAAAGTGAATAGGGAAATTAAACTTTCTAACACACTTCCCCTCTCAGGGGTAGATAAATAAGTCAATCTTTAAAAAATATTAGCTCCTAAAGTTAGATACCTGAGTCGTCTAATTTTAAGATTCTACGTCCTCGTTCCCCCATGAATTTGAGAAGAAAATGTTTCAGTGTCTAAGGATTAGGTGACTGGTGCTTTATGGACTGGATTTTTAAAAATGCAGACATGCTTCTCCACTGCAAGATAGCTCATCGTTTTGCAGATTAAACATTCATTGCAGATTGTGTATTCCTAGCAGATTGCATTTGGCCTTCAGTTATTGATTACAAAAACTTGAAAGCAAGTGAGTTTACATATATAGATATAGCTAAAATAACAAAAAACTCCAAAAAAAATCTTTCTTAATCCTGTATAAGGCAGTAAATGTTAACTTAAAAAAATTCCATTTGCCATATGGTCTTCAGGTGATTTGATGTAATTCAAAACAGGCATTCAGTAGCCTAATGGTTTTAGTGTACCACATATGTGTCATTCCCTTGAAATATATTTTTAGTTTGCTTCTCAGGCCTTGATTCTGCTGGCATTAGAAGCCCAATTACAGAAGCAGAGCAAATTCCAGATTCAGTCCACAAGGCTACATTATCAAAACCCTCTCCACTGGAAAAATATTCATGTCAGGATTGAAATACCTTAATCATATTTCTCTTCATTACCCAATACAGTATATGAGGATATGATGTAGAAGACCTAGAAGCTACTCAGCTACTCAGCTATACTTGTTTTGTCCAAGTCATTTCAGAGAACTGTGATTTGAGCCAGAGCTTAGGCTCATGGGGTCACAGTTTTAATGTGATTATGCACATGCATGGCTTGGACCCATACTCAAGTGCACATACTGCAGATTTTAAGACAACGATTCCAAACACATCTTAGTTTGTTTTGTTGCTGTGTCTAAAGCAGTAATGATAACTCTGTGAGAGACTTTAGGGAAGAGGTTTTTTTTCCTTTGCTGCTTTGATTTCTTATAATAACAGAAGTATTAGAAACATTTAAGCTCAGATGGGAAAATTCTCAAGCTGAATCACTGTGTATTCATAGACTGATGAAGTTTAGATACCTACGAAATATGTGCATGAAACCTTGGGGGAGCAAGTCCACTTCACTTTGTTCTCATTCAACCATAGAGATCAAAGGTTACTGTAACAGACATCATAGATGGCAATCCCCTAAGAAATCATGTCTTTTCCTTCAGTTGCTTTTCTCACCATTATATCTATTACATGTAGTATATACTTCAGGTGATTTTGTTTTAAATTACTAGGATTACTTCAAATGACTGGAATGATGACAGAGTCACTGGTTCATTAAAAGATTTTCAGATTCTTTCTCAAAAAGCTTCCAGGACCACCATTAGTGAAGTGGGACATCATACACACATCTCACCAGGGGCAGCAGTATGTACTAAAGCAACTGCAATGAAACTGAACACTGTTTCTAACCTTTCATTAATGAGATCACAGTTGGTAGTTCAAAGCAGGTGAAACAATAAATATGTAATTTGAACAGAGAAAGTTAAATGGTATACAGAACTACTTATTACATAAAAAGCAAAAAATCCTATTGCAGACATGTTTCTTGCCAAGCTCTTGTTGGTGTTCCAAGAAAATTAATAACTGACCTACTATAAAGCACTATTCTTTTATTACTTTCTTGAAGCTTTCATCAAAAACAGATATCTCGAGTGTGTTGTTTCTGGTTCTTTTGAGGATTTGCTGTAACGTTAATCTCCACAGTACAGTTATGTTAACACCTTCCTGCTGCTAAACCAAATTTCACCTTCAGACACAGGGGGACTGAATTTTTAGACAGGGATAATCCAGGACTCAGCAGCAGTGGATTTTGGAAAAGTGAGTGAAATAGAACCCAAGCTGGGCTGACTCAGTTGGCAGGCTGAAGCTGAGACAGCTTAACAAGAAATTAGTCTTTAAAAATCCTGTGTATTGATACTTCAGGAGTATGCTACCTTTTCTGAAACTTCCAAGGGGCTTTATGAGAACTAGAAAATGCTATTTCATAGCTGCAGAGTAACAGATTTTATCCTTAAAAACAAGAGATGTCCATCTCAATCAATTCTGCCTCATCAGCTGCTTTGACAGGAATAATCATTGGACCTATTAAAATGTCTGCAGATTCCTCTTTCTTCAAGAGTACATAGAAATTAGAGTTGAATGTTTGCTCATGTATTACATGTTGCAGACACTACAGTGCTATGCATTGTATAAGATTGATAGATCGATAGGCAGGCAGATAAACATGGAAATGTTCTCAAAAGTTGATAGCATCAGTATGTGTATGACATCAATTAGATGTAGGTGAACCTCTGCTCAGGCTACAATCTGGCTAAGGGATTGCTTGTATAAGGCTCGACTATCAGAGCTGCAGGTTTATATAAGAGCAATTCTTGAAGGACACAAAGGACATGAAATCAGATTCAGGTATTTCTATGCCTATTGCAGATGAGGAGGGAATTTTGTCCAGTTACTGGTACCTTAGCTCTAGTTACAGGAATACATTTCTTTGATGGTCCATTCAGCTCTTAGGACAGTTCATTATGCTCATACAGAGAATCACAGAATCACAGAATAAACTGAGTTGAAAGGTACCCACAAGGATTGTCAAGTGCAACTCCTGGCCCTGCACAGGGGCATATATATACACATACATACATATACACATTACATTGCTATGTGTTCTGTGTCAGCCTCTGCTTGGCAAAAAAGTCTAAGCAGAAACTCCAACGACCAAGTTTATTTTCCGTATCTTGTTTGTACAAAAAGAGTTCTTGCATTTATTTGGTTTTTGAAATAGCAGATTATCATTTAACTGGAAAACCTCTTTGGCTATGCCTACCTTAGCAAATATTCAGATTTATCCAGGAGTGGCTCTGCAGACATTTTAATTATATACATTTCAGAAGGTTTTACCTTGGGCTTATTCTATTCTGGTTATATAGGCCGAATGCCTGTGACTGACTAAAGTGCACTAGGTGTGCCACAGGAGGGATTGTTTTGTTTTGTGTGTGGTTTTTTGTTTGTTTTTGTTTGTTTGTAGTTGTTGCTTTTGTTTTGTTTTTTAAATATATCCTAGAAGTATCCCCAGTTCTCAGTGTCGAACCATTATCTTTTGAGCATTTCACAGGCGAATCTCAAGGAGCTTTGTAAATCTTTGCAGTTTCAGAGTGGTTGAAATAAGTGCTGTTATCACATTACAGCCAGGGAAAGCAGCATACTGAAGTATTGCATAACTTGCCAACACAGAAACTCTTTGTTTGAACTGACTGTATATATCTGTTGACTACCAGCTAATTTTTAAACTTCTCTTCAGCAGTTTAAGTACAGCTTCTTTCAGAACAGCAAGCCACTACAGATTTGTACTTCAGCCTGTGTATCAGGTTTGTTCTTCATGACTATATGATGTGAAAGCAAACGCCAAACACAGCCAAAATAGAATGGTATTTCAGTCAAACCACATTTACTTTGTGTACTCCGAATATCTATGCAATGTGCAGGGTTATATAAATCAGGCATGCAACTTGTAAGCAAAGATATTCACCAGCAAAATGTAGGAACTGTCATATTTAAAATGAATGAATAAAAAAGAACCAGACTGGGAAATAAAATAACACAGATTTTCAATCTCATAAACAGCAGTGACATAACTCTGATTTGCTCTTTTTTAAAAAGAAAAAAAACCCTTTTAAATATTGTTGATGTTAATAACATACGCACAGTAACTTTTTTGTCTTCTGCCAAAAGCCTGCCCTCTATTAGATCAATGACATTTCCTTTGAAAGGCATCTGGCTTCTTAGACTGCAATGTCCATCAATGAAATTCCTGGTTGTGAAAAAGCAACAAAGAGGTGATACAGCAGATAAGGTTACTGACATATCTTCAAATAGGATTTCCTTTGTGGCAACTCTGAATGGTAAATTTTGAACATTTATAAAGAGTTTCACAAATAGACAGTGAAACTTTATTATCTTCAGCTGGTGAGGAGATAGAGTGTTCTAGAGTAAAATAGATGGCTACTCCCATTCAATCTATCATTCTGCCTACACATGTTCATTGTCTGATTGTAAAAGTTTAAAAAAAAGGTCTCTACAACAAAGCCAAAATACACCCTAGCCAGTTTTGAAATGCTGATTTCCTAAAACATATTCCTTCCTGACTTATATAAGTAATGTGTTTATATCAAGAAGCGTGATGTTTCATTACACTTAATTATCTTAGCATAATTATAAATGCTAATGGTCACATAATTATCTAGATCTTTTCAAAATCCAATCACTCAACTCACTATTTCACTCGAAAAGTCTCTTGGGGCTGTAAATCCCATGCTTTGCATGAAATAATATTTCCTTAAATTTGTTCTTAATTTAACTGCCATTAATTACATAATATAACATCTTCTCATATTTTGGAATAGAGAAACACTGGGTGCTTGTCATAAAGCACTACATTTCAGTGCTTTTTTTATAAGTTAAAATCATAAAAGGATACATAAAAACCTAGTGAATAAGATGATGACAATCACAGAAAATAACAAGCCTTATAAACTCTGTTACAACCACTACCTTAAATCATCATACAAGCATTCCTATTCAAAAATATTTCATATCTACAATCAACCCAAAGTCAAAGTGTGTAGGTGAATACTGAAGAGATGAGTCCAGACTTTAGGACTGTATGACAAGCCTGCTCTGCAAAAGGCACTGTAGTGAGGTCCTGAATAGTCTGAAACTGTCAGCTGCTCTCACAGACCCCAAGACCCTAGACCATCATAATCACAAGTTGATAGTTAGGACATTTTTACTCACTCCTTCATTTTAATGCCTCAGTTCTGGACCTCCTCTTGCACCACTGCAGATGACAGTGTTACCCTTCCTTCCCCCCCATGGCTCCGTGACACCACTGCTGTCACCAGTGAAATCTGGTTCATCCTCACAGGTTATTGAAATCATGACATTTTTTTCACTTCAGAAATCTGACCTTTACCATAAAGTCCACTATAGGATCTCTTTTCTTTAATTAGCAGTACAGGGACCTGCATCGACAAGCAGAGCAGGGAAGTCTACATGCTATCCTGTGGTCATTGCTTTTGCAGTTTGTGAATGCCATCCATGCTCTCCCCTAGTAATAACTACATTACCTCACCTCCTTTTTCCTGCATTCATATGTGTCAGCAAGCAGAGTCCTTGTCATCTCATCCTTCAGTGAGGCAAGGTTCTCTGAAGGCATTTCTGAAGACTGTCTAGGCCAAACTGTCATGTTCAAGCAGTGTTGACTAGTACAGGCTGCCTAAGACCATGCCCAGATGGGTTTTTTAAACATGGTCTCTCTGCTCTGCTCTCCTATCTTCTAGAAAGAGAGATCTCATTCATAAGTTGATAGTCTATGAGGCATCAGGATGCATAATCTAAACATTAATGCAACAGACAAAATATGTTAGCACAGATTTCATTTATGATGGTTTATTGTTTTTAATATGACAAAATGTTGTTGTGGAAACCATGGTGTCAGCTGTAGCTCTTGAAGCTTCTGTTTGAAGAAGAATTTGCTTATTTTTTCTTTGTTTTCATGTAAAGTTGTAACAGAGGAACAAGGATTACATATGTGTGTGTATATGTGTTTGTATATCCATATATAACATACATATATATACACATATCCATGGGTACACAGATATATACATATATGTGAATTTAAAAGGTTTTTCTTTGTGTACGTGTGAAAAGTATTGTCAAAACCAAGTTTACTGCTTTCTCCCTTTCATCAGAAAAATACTGAAATTGTTCCCCTGTACACAAAAGCACAGATAAAACCACATACATCTGCCTGAGCTGCAAATGTTGAACCAGATAAACTTTGAAATAAATTTCATTGCTGTGCTTTGAATAGAACAAAGAAAAAAGTAACCTTTCTTCTCCTGATGTCAAGCAGATTGCAGAAGAGGTATGTAAGCTAAATACACGTTATGTGATTAAAATTGGACTAAACAAAATCATATAAACATGAGAAAAGCTGTTAAATGTCATTGATACAATGTCATTATTGACACACTCACAAGTAATTCCTTTTGCATTTCTATATTCTGTAGGTTCATCACTACAAATGGTGATAACCTTATGCCTTCTCTACAGTCAGCAAATCTTTGACATAACAGTGTGATCATGTATTGACTGTGGCCTCTTCCCAGGGACAGTCTTGGTACTGAGTTGAAAGTTACTTTGAAAAGTTCTACTGGAGATCCTTTTCAGTTCTAATGAAGCATTCAACTTCACTCAGATCTTATGTAACTGAATCTAATTCTGATTAAAAACTATCAGAATGCAAAAACTGCTTTCAGACTTATATTCTTTCAAATATACTCACCTCTTGCATACCTGCACTGACTCCACTTTAGATTATGTTGAACATAAGACACTTCTATTTGCCTTCATGACTGTCTCCAAATTCTCTTGATTTTTAGGCCATCAATAATAAATTGATACAAATACTTTGTTATATTGTACATTTCCTCTTTATTATATTGCACATTTCCTCTTTATTATATTGCGCAACTGTGTAAATGTACACTATGAGGAAGCCAGACATACAGAACTATCCAAACTATCCTAAAGTAATATCCAAAATTTATAAAAAAGCTGGTAGTAAGTAATTGATGTGAAATATTAATTGCAAATGGTTATGAATATTGTATCCAGTATCTAGAAACCACATTTCCCAACTGGAAAAAAAAAGCCTAAATCACCTAAACTTAATTAATAAAAGGATTAAGATTGTTCCTCTATATTTTGTGAGAAAGGAGATATTACTAGTAATAAGTATAAATCTTAAGTATTGATTTCTGGAATTATCACAAATTAAATAATAATGTGATTCTCTGAAAGTTTTTAATGCAAAAATGTCGAGATATGGACAGCACTATAGTACTGTAAACAAATACATTTCTATGTATGTACAGTATATAGTGTAGAATGTATTAATGTCAAATATATACTCTCCAGTTGCAACTGAAGAATATGTCTGAGAACAGCTGTGGAAGAAGGTGGTGTCAAATCAGCAGTTTGGTCATCTTGTACACATGAGTTTAAAAGAGCTTGCAAATGTAGTCAATGAACATGAATGCTGAAATTTAGTCGGTATTGAAGCACTAAAAAATTCCACTGGACATTTTTAACAGCTCCCATTGTATTTTAATAGGCAAGAGGTAACAGTCTAGGCAGTTGTGGACCTATCAACCCCTTCCTGTTCAAATAATAAGCAGCTGACACAGAATAAGCAAACCTGAGTGCTGATACTGACTTCTGTGCTATGCTTCCTTTAAAGTGTTAACATGGTCCTAACGAAGTTAACATCCATTCACATGCACAGATGGAAAACAAATCTGGTCTCATCAGCCTGATAGGTTTTTTCAGGGAAGCTGGGTGATAAGCACAGTGGTGCTCGACTTTTAGAAGTTTTTGACAGAGTTCAGAGCAAACTTAGGGAATGATAGAAAGTAGCGTGGTATATATAACTGAATAGAAAATTTACTAACTAGTTCTTGCAAATGTGGGGAAGGTGTTGGGCAGTTACTTCTTCCCACTGGGAGCAGATCTGGAACCATTTCATGTGTCTGTCATTGCTGGTTGGGTTTGCATAAGTCAGGGACACTGGGGGGAAAGCTGAGTGATGAAGAGAAAGGGGTGAGCTGCTCATTGTAAACGAATTTTATTTTTCAGACATATAATGTCTCTCAAGTTAGTCCTTTTTGTGCAAATGAAATCTTCAAGTAGTGAAGAAATAGGTCAGCTCAGTAGAAGTGCTTATTGTATGGCAGTGGGCTGCAGTGCTGATGTGGTCCTTGGACTGTAAACAGAGTGATCTTAAGAGCTGGAAAAATATATTCCCTCTTCATTTGGCACAAATCTGACTGTTACTGCAATCCTGTGTTAATGTTTTCTCTGCAGCCCGAGGAAAATGTTTGCAATTTGGAGAGCATTCAGGGAACCGTCATGACAGATACAGAAGGACAAGTAAACATACCTTAGAGAGAGTGAGAGGGAATGCAAGAGCTCTGTCTGTTTAGCTCAACAAGGAGCAGTTAGGAGGATGCCTTTGGTCACAGTCTACAGCTGAATGCAGGAGGAAAATAGGTTAGAATAGAGAGTTCTTTGGTTTGGATGTAGATGCGTGAAAATATCCATGAAAAGTTGAGGACACACACACTCCATGGTTGTTGAAAACTTTAACTGTTTACCAAAATCCATGGTGAAGTCATTTGGAAATATCTAATTTGAGATCACATGCTCTTTAAAGTGTTTTTCATTATGGGCAGGAACCAGCTGTGTGAAGCCCAATGGCCAATGTCTGAATGCTGATCTCTGAGTCAAATCCTACCCCAAGACTCTTCCAGTCAAGCATATTTATTTCACTGTTTGGCAGGAGATGAAAACTGGCCATTTCTCCTGCACACAGAGAACCTCTCAGAGCCAGGAGCTGTTATATTTGCATGGCATAAGCAATTAGTACTGCAGTCATCTCCTATGCCATCTGCCCATGGCTCAGCACTCAGGGCTGTGCCTGCATTGGAGTGTAGATCAAACAGGTTTGTACCACACAGGTAAGAAGGCAGGTTAAGTGATGATAGTGGTATCTTCTCCCTACATAATCTTTCAGTCTAATTAAATGTGACTGTGTGACTTTCTTTAGTATAACTCTTTAGCAGGACTGTGGATAATGTGATAAAGTCCATTTGGTCAGTACCACCAGAGGCAGCCTTATGTGGACAGTCGAACAGCAAAATATCCTTACACACAACAGAGCACTTCATATTTATCTGAGTGCACCAGTGGGTCTTGGGTGTCCTTGCTAGACTTTGTGACTCGAAAACATTTTCCTGATAACTTCTCCCTAACCTAACCATATCTTGGGAGATAATTTAGAGTCAGTGGACAAACCATTTCTGGGGGAAAAAAAACCTCCTTGCTTTTAAATCTTCTTCACTTTTATTGTTATACTTCCTCTGTATTTTTCTTAATTTACTGATTCCAGAAAGCGTTTTATGAGAGTTTTCCTCTCTCAGTGTCTGGATCTGGTAATCACCACATATGATCTTTGTACAGCACATGCATAATAGTGTTTTGAGCATTTAGATTAGGAACTTGCTGCTAGTTATCTAGTCCCATCAAATATGATTTTCAGGGAAACACTTAGCTGTTGGAAAGAAGGAGATTTTTTTAAAAAAAATTTGTTCTCTGAATATTGTGTTCATAGTACTATAGAACCTGAATTCTCCTCAACTATTTGTCTGTACTGTTGTAAAGCCCAGCTGCTCAAAAGACACTAGACAATAACATAATGTTGCTTCTCTAAATCACTCAGATACAGCCACAAAGGATGGCAAACACACCTCACTGCTTTAGTAAAGGCTTTAATCTCAGAAGGTTGGAAAGGGATCTCTTGAAAAGTTCTGCTCTTTGGCCAAAACTGTAAAAAGCATTCAGACTGAAAATCAAAAAGATAGATGACACTGAATTTTGCACAGTTTGGGAAGGAAGATTAGATGTAGGTAGAAAATTAGGTTAGAATCCCAGTCCAACCTAATTTCCAAGTTAAATGCAGCTGTCAGATATTGTGATAATACTGTCTAATCCCAAAGGTACCTGCATACTTTACACAAATATTTCTTAACACTTTACTTCAGGGTCATCATCTCCATTGATGGAAAACTTTAAGTCTTGTGTTTGGGACATTGTGCAACAATGGGTTGGTGTCCTCTTTGGAAACGGCAGGAAATTAACTCAGGTTTTCTGCTCTCTGGACAGAAGGTTGTTGCTTCTACTGTCACCTGAGGAAAGGAATTGGTTCCTCCTGAATGCTTTTAGAAATCTGTTGGGAGAAAACTCAGGTTTTCTCCAAACAAAACTCAAGTCAGTGAATGTCTACTGGCAGCACAGAACCATGTGCCATGGGGCAGGAGATGGGAAGATGTACCTTTGTCCTCAGCTTCTCCCAGTAACTGCCTGAACTCTCTTAGGTTGCTGACTGCTGTGGAAGCTTTTCCGAGACACAAAGCTTGCCCTGTGATCACACTGAGTGCTTACTGCTAACTCCACGTGAAGGCTTTCATTTCAGAAGTCTAGACACATAAAAAGTAGGAACCTACTTTGGCAAACCGCTGAGCTTTGTAGTCTCAGTCCTCCTCTACATCTCATTAAAAGCACTGTAGCAGAAATTGTGCTTGCTTGATATATCAGCATGTAGTTTTTGTACTGTTCAGGTGAATAAAGTAAAGCCTATAACCTGGACAACATTTGTTAATATTCTGGAAGGGAATGACCACAGCACTGAAACAAATGGACATGACATTTCCTCAAATATATGGAAGCATGTGAAATCCTTAGAGCTCTTGTAGAACACAAACCAACAAACCTACTTCATTACATGGAAAAATATTCAGGCCTTCTCTTTCCCCACTGTTTTTCAGCTGGGTAGATTCTTTGCTCCGATTCTGCTTTTTGTTCCAGCAGTTTTCTGAAACTTCCTAATTTCTTCAACCTCCATGCTCTCTTCCTTTTTATGGATGAAACATATGTGTCCACATGGCATCTCAGCTATTGGTCATGTTGCTTCTATCTCATGTTGCTATCAAATTGCCACATCATAATACAAGTATGTAATGAAATCTGTTTTGTGCAGGTTTTTTCTACACTGTGGGTGGGATGCTCAGTGAGAGAAATTGCCTTACTCTAACCTTTCAGGAATACATAGATGTCCTTCAAGAAGGCCGTGGAATAGATAATGACCAGCTTTGTCAACCCACACCTTTTAGACTACTGTCTACCTTGTAAGATTATGTTCTATGATGACTAATGCTTCACAAACCCACAATTTTTTACATTAGTTCTTTACCCTTGCTGCAGCACCAAACCATGTGCTGTGTGACAGACCCTTGAGCACAGACATGGTGTAGCACTGTCTCTCCGTAACAAAGCCATTAGTGCATGTGGTGATGTTCCCACTGCACAGCCAGGGAGTTAATTTTTCATTGGAAACTACAAATCTCTTCATTTGGATCAGGCTTGGATTAATTTGTCAAACTAGACTCTCAGGGCTGGCTATTATCCTTTCCAGAGGACGGTGATTAGATCTGTACATAGGTTGGGGGTCTAATCACTGTCTTATACAGTAATAATAAATATTATAACCTTCTTTGCTTTATGTTTTTCTGGCTGTGCAATCTGTCAACCAGTTTATCTTCTTCACTAATTAGGCTGGGGGCTTTGGGGGAATTATACTGTAGCTCCTAAATCTCCTTTCTGATTAGCTCCATGTTTACCTTTATGATTTGATTTGATAGTTTCTTACTATTATTTTAATACAGAGGAGTATAATTATTAATATCTTAGGAGAGAGGGCATTGGTACCTTGACTGTATAACAGTGGTGTAACTAGCTACCCCCTTGCTGTGCTTTCCTACTGCTGAAAGTGGCTTTAAATGTCAGTAGGAGAATGGCTGCCCTGTGCTTCCAGTGTTTATATGTAGCTGTAAGGGATGTGGACTGGTTTTTCACTTGCATTACATTTTGGAAGAGCATGAAGAAAGAGATTTGTGTGGTAGATCTTTGGATTTATCCTCCAAAGCATTAGCAATGGGGAATGAAATTCTTCTTTACTCTGCCAGGAGACAAGTTTTTAGAGGGAGTGAAGGCACTGCCCACCAGACTGCACAGTCCCTGATACAAAAGATGTCCATCATTTAGCTGACCATCAGCTGGTTATAATGGGAATTTGCCCTTTTAAGGGAAGTACAGGAAAAGTTTCTCAAGCATACCTTTTGCCCTCTTTCTTTGGGAACTGAGAAGTGTGAGTAAGGGACGACATTATTCACTGTCCAAGGAAAAGTAGAAGGTAGAAAAAATACTCTGAGAAATGCATTCTAAATTTAAATTCTTGGTTTATGACTGAAAATATCAGTCAAAATACCACACATAAAAAGAACTTGGAAGAAAGTGTTTTCTATTTTTCAAGGGTAGTGTTTTGATGAGGTAAGGAAAGTATGGGCACGATAAAAATGCCCCTTAACTTAGGAGTTCATGTCCAAAGGATCAATAATTTTCTCAAATCGAATAACTCCTCTTTTTTGTTTCCCTTTTTTAAAACTTTAATTTAAAAAAATCCAACCCAAACTAGGAAGTAAAATGCAAACCTAAAAAATCTGCATAGGAAAAAATTAAAAAAGTTGAAAGAAATGAAAATTACATTTCTTACAGAAGCAATGCCTCGGCTGCAGAAGACATATACAAACTCTTCTGTGTGCTCTTTTTCCAGTAGTATCTTGATGCTTTGTACTGTTTTTGTGTGGTCAACAACTATAGGAAATATAATTCAATTATATTTGAATATGAATGATGGAAACATAGCACAATATTACTAAAACTGCTTGGATTTGATAAAGATCTGAAATGACACAGAATAACACGAATTGCAACAAACCCCTCTGAGTGGTGCTGATTTAGTTTACAGACAAAGGAAATTTGAAGAAGTTGGGGAGCACAAGATCTGAAAATCCTAATTTGGGGAACTTAGCTCAAAAATACCACTGGCCACTAGCTGAATGAAGAGTTTGTACTATCCAAAAAGATGCTTAACTCTTCTAGTTCCAGCAGCAAGTAATTTTGGTTGGCAGAAGCAAGGCCTGGGAGGGGAGGGGGCACAGCTGCTGTCATGGGGCTCTGTGGTAGAGCCAGTGTCAGTATATGCAAGACACTTAACAGTGCTTTACTCAAATGACAGAGAAAAAAGAAAGGCAGTACCTCAACAAGAAAGTGTTGAGTACAGTGGATGCTCAGTAGATTTTAGAGAGTTTCTTCCTCAGGTTCAAATTCTAAAGGATTTGCAGTGATTTCAGTCAGGGCAGCTTAAAAAATGATCATCGGAGCAAACTTGGGTGTGGACTGATGCCTGCAAGGGAGGAGGATGTAGTAGCTTGAAAGCAAAACTAGTGAAACACTCCAAGTCAGAAATGCAATTTAATAGAAAGAGAAACAAAAAGAAGTAAAATAAAATAAATGCAATAATACAAAAGACCACTGCCAGAGTCAGTGTGACAGATCAGGGTGTTGGAAACAGTCCAAAGTCAGCCCTTCTGGAGTGGCAGATGTGGATCTGTTGGAAGTAGAGATGGTCTTGTAGAGAAAAGGGTCCAGAGATGGGTCCAGTCTTCCTTTGGGAGTCCAGTGGGAACACTGGATGTCTGGTAACTCTTGTGGCTCCTTTTTATCTAGGTGGAAATGGTTTGGCTCCTCCTCCCTGGGTCAAGCATCTCACAATGGGATGATGTAATGTGTCATGTCATTGGTGATCTAATGGCCCATTAACAGAAGATATGCCTATGGAGGTAATGGGAGGGTGAACAGAGATAAGAAACTATGCCTCACCTGGTTTTAACATCTGGCTTGTTATCAGAACAGCGGCCGCCCCCTCCTTCCTGGAGTTACAACAGATAAAGAAAAAATACCTCAACTGGGTTTCAACAGATGGAATAGAAAAAACTTTTTTTGGTTAAAAAACCCAAGACAGAGGAGAGAAAGTTCTCGAGACCAGCTTGAGTATACTGTACCCAACTTGCTGCCAATGTCAGAGGCTGAAAGGGAGGTGGGGAGGCAGAGTCAGTGTCTTCCTGCAGGGCAGCAAAAAAAGCACCTCTGGGACCAGACAGGAACAACAGGACTCTGAGCACAGGAAAGGTACCAGAGGGGCTGCAAGCCAAAAGGAGCTGAAGATTCAAAACTCTTTATTTTACTGCCTTGGCCACAGCCAAATCTAGGGGTTTACAGTTAAAAAAAAAAAAAAAAAAAGAGAGAGAGAGAGACTGAAGTACCTAAATCTCAGTGTCTGCGATAACAAGGTTTTGGATAAACAAACAGTTTTGGGAACTTAAGCTTCTTAGAGCATTAGGGAGAAGAAATCCTCAGATGTCATCATAATGTGTTTGCTTTTTTTTTTTTTTTTTTTTTTTTTTTTTTTTTTTTTTTTTTTTATGCAATATGTCATGTAATTGCAGTGGATGGCTACTCCTAAGCGCAGTTCAATAGACTGGCATGCTGAGATGCCCATATGTGGGGAAATAAACATCTTGGTAAACTTCTTGGCATGTGACCAGTGTTGAGTATAAGTCTACAGAACAAGGAAAGGCAGCCCTTTGTGTCACAAGATTATTCTGAACTCAAGCTTTCAAGTAGCTATCAGAGATTACCTCTCATCTTTCACAGCGTGAATTTCATGTCTGTATTGTTAGAGGATACAGAACAATATGGAAAGCAAGAAGGAAGAAAGGAGGAATTAAAGTACCTAAATCAGCTGAGTCATGGCTGAAATACAAAAAGGATTTCTGAAGATTGAAACAGTAATGAAAAATATCCCTCATCTATAGCTATGGGGTTACTTACTACAGTGGTTTTGATAGGCATTATTACTTGATTCCTGGGGACTGTCTTGCTTCAATTAATTAAACTCACACTGAGAAGACTATTTTGGCCCTGCAATGATTATTTCTTTTTTCATGGGAAAGTAGGAAAAGTGATTTGAAAAGAATTTGGTGACCCTTTTTTTAATTTTCTGATGTTGGAGGCTTTGAGTGGAAACTAGAACTGTAGGCACAGACCTGAGTCTGGGGGCAGAGCATGAGGGGAGAGATGACAAGCATTGAGGGCCATCACTGCAAGAAAACATGGACAAAATCACTCTAATAACATCACCCCTTGTATCAATTTGTTCCCCTTTCATATTTCTTTTCTGTATTCCTACTCCTTTCTGCCTCACCCTGAATTGCTTTTTGTTTCTGAGCTCAGTGTTGCTTTTTCAAAAAAAATAGAAAATTGTTTTGGTTCACTTATTTATTTTAAAGTAAGGCAAAAGGGTAAGTCTTTCTCTCTGGGGAAAAAGGAATCACACTAGCTCCAGTGACTGCTAGACAGAGTAATAGCAGACTCATATTGGAGCCCGATGATCTTTGAAAACAATCTGTTATTCTTCAAGGTATCAGTTTAACACCTATAGGAGACACTGCTGCCCAAATTTTGCTCCTTTCCCTTTTCTCAGAAGAAAACCAGGTTATTTGGAACTATCTTCCATTTTGAAACCAGTCACCCGACACTGCAATATTCTCTCTCGTTGAAGTTGGACATACAGTAGTGCCTGTGGTGAGTGAAAACACCACTGGGTGATAAAAACCCTACAATTAAACCCATGAGTGATAATGAACAGATCCTTCCCTCCCACAGATGCTTTCTCATATCGAATGAAGTGTGGCTGCAAGATTTTATCAGTTCGAGGTGTTTACTCAACTTGAGAGAAAAATGTGACCTACCTTGAAAATCCCCCATATGGTTATCTTTCACCCCAGGGCTTTTTTACCTTTGTGGATAAGTTTTTATTGCTTCTGTTAAACTGATTTTTCTGACCTCAGCAAAATTAAAAACAAAAAGGCATGTGATTCCTTGTGGGTTTACAATAGACAAAGCCAGTGCACATGTACTATCTGATGGTGGATCTTTCTCTGCATTCTTACTAACCACTCTTGAGATATTTTTCCCCTAATGGGAGTGGACAAAGATAAAATCTATGAGTTTATATCAGTAACATAGCAAGGAGATGTTGGAAAAACTTATTTGTCATCATTTTTAATCCAGGGGTGGCCAGGATAGGATGGTTTCCAGGAACAATCCATATTTAGCATGTTGAAACTTCACTTTGCCCTCGGGTATTGCCACACTAATATTTACTATGGCACAGCAGGAGTAATCCCAGCACATGCCTAGGAAGTGATTGGGAGCTTTTGCACTGGGAGCTGTGCAGGTCTCAGGCAGGCTAGGAAGCTGTGAGCCCCTGCAGGTGTGGGGTGGTCAGTGTGGCCAGGAGGGCAGCACAGCACCCACCAGCTCTCCTGTTCTGCCCCTGCTCTGCTTTAGAACCACTGGTCAACCATTAACTTCTCTGTGCACCTGCTTCTTTATTCCTTTCTGTCTGTCCTGATGTTTTAGATGGGAACCTCTGTAGGTGAAGGATACATTTTATCATGTGTCTGTCAAGTGCCAATTTTGGCTGGGAAATCTCAGCACTCCTGTGATATGAATGGTAATTCCAGTAATAAAGGCAGAGCCTGGCCATCTGGCTGCTATTATGGTAATGTGTTGCTCTGTGACAGTGGGACACTCTGTACAGCTGCTTCTCTGTCTCATTTGGTATTGGAAAAGACTGCTTTTAGGCTTTGGGCTAAAACTCCATGGCTTGGAGATAGAAAAGGCCTCTGGTAATGCCACTTGACCTAGGTATAGAGGCTGAAAAGAACCCCACTGGAGAGTTTCATTCAGGATTGTATGTCCCATGGTACTCAACTGCAAGCAACATCTGGGTTCAACCCCAAAGTGAGAGACAGTCACTGCTCACAAGTGATCATCTTCTCAGACCATTCCATCCATAACTGTCTAGGCAGATGACTTACCCTGTCTCCAAAGAGCTCTCCTGCTTTTATTCAAACATCTGTAGATAATGACTGGAATCTCACTTAGTAGCAAACCTCTTCACCTCCCAGTCAGCTTCAGGTCTGGCTGTGCACTCTGCCCACACCACTCCGTTTGCTGCTTACAGAACGGATGCATTTCTGGTTGGCATATAGCAGACTTCAGTGACTGGGGCTGAGATATCACTACAGCCATGAATCACAAAATGAAACAAAACATAAATTTGAAATTACTTATAGGCTGCATAATTTATGTTGATCAGAGTTTTCAGACATGGCCTTTTTCATATTATAAGATGAAGCATTACTCAGGATAATAATTCACAGGGCTGAATATAATGCTACTGGTGATAATACTTAGTAGAAAGAAACTATCAAATACTTAGCCTTGCTATTGTATATTATGTTCTCCCATTAGCTACTTATTTCATTACATCTGGACTTTTCTTCAGTTTGCACGCTATGTTTGGCACAACCTACATTAAACATTTACAATTTTTTTTTACTATCTCAGAGAAATAGCTTGCAAACTCAAAATTGAAACTAAAACTTTTTTCCCCTCACATGGACATACAACTCCAGCAGACCTAAACATAGCTGGGTGAGCAAGAATAATTTTAGCAGTCTCTTTTCTGCATGGTGTGCAAAGCCCAGCACTGCTGTGGGGCTGATGCCTTGCTCATGGTGCTGGGCCATTTAGTCCCAGTGAGTCCCTGTGTAGGGCTCAGGAAGGGTGCAAAGGATGGATGTATCTATTTACCTTTGTTGTAGCTGAAGGCACGTAGCACAAAGAGCTACCCTGGACCTAAGTTTGGTGTGGTCCAGCCCCTTCCCACCCAGTCCAGCCCCCTCCCAGTACCCTCAGGCAGTCTGCTATACCTTTTAAATCCCAAAGACGTGCTGATGTGTAATACAGATTTCTTTTACCTGAGTTTTTTTATCCCTGTTCAGGCCAAACTTGTTCATATCCAGAAATCATCACAGGCTGTAATTTTTCAAATGCCCATGGAGGTCTTGCTGCAGCAGTGTCCTCTGGGAAGAGGAAGGTTTTCTGCATGGCCCAAAGCAGGTGGAGCATTCATATGTCAGATTGCAAATTGGAAGCTTATTCCTTTGGGAGATTTTCCTTTGTGTGAGGCAAATTAAATCTCTTTCTTGTCTGAGGACAAGGAAGGAAGACTCTGTTTTGAGGACAATAGGAAATTTAGTCTCTCTCTTGAAACATACTTTCATTCATTTTAAGTGTTTGCTTCTGTTCCTTTACTTATTTTATCTGTTTCTCTTTTGAAAAGCAGCATACCATGGAATTAAGGCATTCATTCAACACTATTCAGGGCTTGGTTTCACTCATATATTTCTGTAGACTATATTGGTTTTCTACTTTTTTATTCAGTTGCATTCAAAACAATGGCAAAAGTCCCTTTACTTTTGATGATGGAGAATGAGGTCCTACTTGAGGAACATCTTCTTAGGCTTCTTGACTTGCATTTGTCTCTCATGAGGGTACCTTCTGATTCATTTTGGAAAGGGCATGAAAATCTCAAGATCAAATTTTTTTTCCCAAACAAGATAAGAGGAACCATTTGGAACGCAACCAATGCAGGCAAGTCAGTTCATAATAAGATGGGTTACATTGTTTTTCTGTTTGCAAATATGTACCATGAGCCTGGTGTTTAAAGAGGTGAACTCGATATGCAGCTTATTCATGAATGGCTCATTGTAATTCAACTCATAGCTCTTTTGAGGGCACACAGCTCCTGATTTGGATGGATCCAGTTTGGATCTAACTGGATACACATTATTCTTTTAGAATCTCTTTCCTTGGTATAAACATTCATCATGACAGAATATCACTGTAATGATTATTTGCTGCTGTGATGAGAGTCCCCTTAGAGCACAGGGAGGAAGGGAAAGTCTGTTCACCCAAAGGAATGTGCTGAAAGTCTTCCATATAATTGGAATACAATTCCATAAAATACCAGCCATGGAGAGGGTTCTTAGTCAACCTCAGTTTTACATAGAACATAATATTTAATTTTTCAAGTGTGACTGAAATAGTTGGCAATGGCTGATGACCCAGCTTCAAAGGCTGATGACCCAGCTGACTTCAAAGCACAGAGAGTAGAGATAAGATCAGAAAAATACTGGAGGAGAATGATAAATGAAGATAAAACTTAGCAGCTTTGCCTGTCCACCTACTGCTGCATTAGTGTGCTGATGCAGCATTTTGGGTGTGGAAATGCCCCAAAATGCACTTATTAGGCTCCTTACCAGCCTGTGAGAGACATCTCCTGTAGTCTAAGTGTCTGCTGTACTCCTGGGGCCAGTGTCTGGGAGGGCAAGCAGTGGGGCCATGGCATGGAGAAGGGATGCCAAGGAAGGGAGAGACCGACCCAAAAGGAAATAAAAACCTGAAGTCTTCACCTGCTGTCAAATGGAAAGATGAGGCTCATGAATGACAGAAGGAGTTCACTAACTTTTGACCTTGGCAAATGGATCCGCATCTCACAGTCCAGTGAGGAGTATCAGATGGGACAGTTACCTATTCCTGATGTAAAAATCTCTGTGGGGTGGAGATACTTCATCCAGTCCTTAGTATAAGTGATATTCTTATATCTGTTTGGATAATTTATTAATCAACATTCCCATTTGCCATTTTTCTATTTAGCTTTTTTATCTTAATTCAGGAGGCATGCCATAAAATAAGTCTTGGATCAGCAGCTATTTCTGGCCCATGGATTATTTCATTTGCTTTTGTTTCATACCATAGGGGCCTGTGGCTGTCTTGACCTGGCTTACATTTTCCTAGTGCTGTTCATTGAAATGTTTTATTTTCTACCATTGCCTGTAGGCACTGACATGGATTAGCCTTGGCAGCACCATGCAGGGGTCTTACACACCCTGATGCTCACTAATTACAACCTCCTGAACATCCACAGAGCCATAATAATACAGTGATGTATATATGAAGTCACAGCCTGTCAATGTATTGCCCCTGTGGTGTAAATGCTGCAAGCAATATACTCATGGCTGGAAATCCCTTTATTGCAGAGAGAGTTTTGTTCTTCTGAGTGGTTTCTATTTATATATGCTCAGGTTCTCTGAATGTCCAACAGAATGTGTTACTATACCAACCCAACATCTTGAAGACAGATGCAGATTTCACTTCCTCTCTTTTACCATTTTTTATTCCTTTTGACTCCCTTACCTTCATCTTCCCACAGCAACTTATCAGCATTTTTTCTGGCACAGTACCTGAAGTCCCCAACCCAGGAAAACACATGTAAGGTTTATTTGTTTGTTCTAAATCCCTGTGTTAAGAGTCAGGACATTTAGCTTCTAAATAAATACCTGTCAGCGTCTAAATGTGAGTTCATCCACCTAATTGCTGATGTGTGGATTGCTGAGTTACAGGGGATGAGGTGCAGTGCAGGGAAAGACAGCAATTTAGTCTTACGTGAAACACCTGGACTTCATGCAGAGGAGCTGTCAGAGCTTTGGTCTCCTACATTTCTTCAACCAGCTGATCAACTTCTACTCAGCAAAAGTATTTTCCAGTGTAGACATAGGTATTTAAGATCTCCATGTGTTTTAGAGAATTAGGCAAAGGAGAGAGGATTTTTTTCCCTACATAATATGGCCCATGGAGGTACTGATCCTTCTCCTCAGGCTGCAAAAGGAGGCCAGCATGGTCAGGTTCCTAAGAGTATGCTTTCATCAGGTGTTACTGTTGGGTTCTGTTGCTCTGCAGGACCAATGGGCTGGGTGCTGGACACCCCTGAGCACCTGGAGAACCCTGCTGAAATGGGAGAAAACAGCACCGAGTGTCTGGTCTGGACCAGCCATGATGACCATGAAGAGATTCTGGTGTTTACCATGTTCTGCTTCATTCAGTCCCAAAAGATTTTTTGAATTATATAGGAAGACCTCTCACATTTTAAATTGCTCAGGTATGCCTTCTTAACCTCCCCTCATCAAGAGTAAAGCGAAGTCACATTAATTTCAATGCTAGAGGTAATTTCCTATCCCCAGAAACTAGAGAGGATTTTGTGTGTAATGGCAATTAGAGTTTCCAGTAGTGAAACCCTTCCAGTTTTCACACACTGAATATATTCTCCTAAGTAATGACATCAAGAAAAAAAAAAAAAAAGAAAGAAAGAAAAAAAAAAAGAAAAAAAGAGAGGAAGATTAAGGGTTCGCATCATTATGTTTGACAGAACATATACACTCCTTTTGCAGAGATTGAAACAATCATAACTAAGCTCATGGAAAATTGCAAACTCATAAAGGTTGTATGAACAGATGCATAAATCAAATTGTGAAGTAATTTTAATGCCCTTTTTTGGACATAAATTCTTTTAGAGGACTCATCAACCATTTTCTGATACAAATCTTATATAATGGTAAGAATGATGATGATTAAAATATTAGACACTGGTGAAAATGTCTCAACTTCTAAAAAAAAAGTTATATCTAAGCCTATCTAGGCAAAAACGTTAAAAATAGACTTTTTTTTTGTATAAAACTATTTGCACAAATGAAATTAATAGGTTTTTATCTAAACCATCTGGTAGAGAAAAAGCATTAAAATGTAAAGTCACATATTGAAGCCCACAGAGACTTATTCTGAATGCTATACGTTCAATAAATATAAAAAGGGAAAACTGTATCTTTTCCTTCATTTATCTGAGGGCTTGCTCTGCAGAGTCCAAGGTTTAACCAGTTAGTTTTGCTTTGGCAAAATCAGTGAAGGCTCCTTCTGCTCTTCAATGAAAAGTTGTGCTCCCAATACTGCAATCTAAATTAATTTCAGAACAGTGATTAGTGGATTAGTATTTATGATTTGCTTGGGAGATTTTTTTTCCCCCTTAAATAAACCTCTACAGGAAAGTCAGATACAAATGACGTCCACTTTTGTTTTTTCTGTACATGTAAAACCAGACTGCGAAACCTCAGTTTAAAATAGCACAATTTACTGTAGCATGAGATGTGTAACAGGAAGCAACCAACTCTCACTCCCTCCCTCCACAATTTGAGACCAAACGACCGTGCTCTGCTGAGCTTTCTTTCTACCCCATGTGTAGGGGATTTGTGTGAAACTGAATCACAGACTAGATTGGAAGGGATCTCTGCAGGTTTTCTGGCCTATCTTAGGCCAAGAGGAAAAGCTGGTACAACTTAGAAAGGACTCTTCAGGGCTGTGCTGTTAACTTTTGAATATTTTCAAGCATGGAAATCCCACATTCTCTCTGGGCTCCTGTTTCATTGCTTTCAACCTTCCCCTAGTGATTATTTTTACCATAATATGCAACCAGGACTTTCCTTTATTCAGCTTGTGTCTGTTGTCTCTTGCCCTTCATGTATGCTTCCAGAAAGATTTTGATCATTGTCTTCTCTATAAAGATCCACTGTGAAGTTACAGATTGCAGAAGGAATTCCTCTCCTTGAGATGAACTAGATTGGGCATTCTCAGCCCTCCACCTCAGCCCTGTCTTCCAGTTTCTGACCATCATGATGGCCTCCTCTGGATTCACTCCAATATATCCATGTTTTCCTTGTACTGGGGTCACTTCTGGAAAGGTTCCCACTTCTAGAGCCACGTTCCTTAGTGTGAAGGTGACAGCAGTACTAGAAAGATAGGATAGCCTATTTCTGACTTTTGTTCAAATTGTCCTCCAAAAATTCTCTCTTGAGAGTTTAGAAATACTCAGCCTTGAAAATCTATCAGCCATGTCCTGCAGAGGCACGACTCTCCTGCCAGGAGTTCACTGTGGCTGCTTCCAGCCTGCTGGCAGAGGGCAGCCTCTGCTGTGGATGCAGATGCAGGACAGTCCCATTCAGCTGTCATGGCTGTCTCCTGGTGAGTTTAATAAGTCTATTTGGTGGCAGATATATTTTTATGTACTTTGCTTTATTAGGTCTGGTGTAGAAAGGTAGGTAAAAAGTTTCATTGATTCCAGGCAGAAATTCTGAAAAAAAAAAAAAAAGAGGAATACATCTGTTTCAGGGATATGAATGATATAGCCAAAATTCCAGTCTCACAAGCTTTGATATTTTAATCAAAGATTCCAGGAACCTAGGAGCAGAGATTACTCAGATGTCTCTCTCTTTTTATTTTAATCTTTTAAAATTAATTTAGAGGAGTTAAGTTTGAAAATACCACTTGGCTGTCCACGTATGACTTAAAAGTAGAAAACTGCTGAAGACAAATAAATCCTGGCAACTTCTCCCTATTTATTATTTGTAAAATCTCACTTAAGTTAAAACTATCCCCATGGATCTGAGCACCACTTCACAGATTTTGAACTTTAGTTGTGACTAAAGCAGAAGACTGTTTTTCAAAACTCTCAGATCTCAGCTACCTTTCCTCTAAATTACTCTCTGTCCTTGGGCACATCACTTACCTCCTTTCATATTCATCTCTTTAACAAAACCATGTAGCACATGCTTGTATGCCAGAGGAGAGGAAAGGCTCAGCTCATTATTTTGAACTCTGAGCAAAACATGAAGGCTTCCTCTGCTAATTAGGGCATCAGCCTTATTTATTCAAGTGGTGACATGTTTTTGAATGAACTTTGGATCTTCATGTTGCTATCTAAGCAGTGCTACATAGACAGCAGGAAAAGTCTTTCTTGCATCTTCAGTATTTAACAATATGACTGTATTGATGGCACAAACATGGATCCAGGTGTTTCATTGTGAAGAAAGTTGGAATTACAAAAGCAGCCTGCAGGCTGTGTGTCTGCAGAAGCCTTATGCTGCCACAGGTACTGTGTTAGCACTCTGTGTGCCCCCATCCCCTGCCCATATTGGAAAGGTTTTGGACTTTTCTTTCTTTCCACTGAAACTTGGCACTATGGGAGCACCAAGGTCAGCATATATGCCGTGCATAAAGCTGGGAAATTTTTGACTTCAAGTATCAAAGTATGAGAAATGTACATGTTCACTTGAGGTTTTCTTCGTCTTCCTTTCTGTTTTATTTTTCTGAAAGTATTGGGGCCAGGCAGAATGTAAGGCAGAACTTCTTAGAAAGCAGTTTAGAGCAGCGTCTGAAATGTGTGATCTTGGAGCCTTCAGAGACTTCTGCATTACAAAATGTGTGCCCAGCCTTCTGTGAAAAAGTGGTGCATGGAAGATCACCTACTTGTATGTTTGATTCAGCTAAAGAACACGGTTTATAAAGATAAGGAAGATATCCATCCTTGATCTAACTTTTTTTTTCCCCCAGGCAGTTGTGCATGCACCCTGCTGTTTGGTAAATTCAGAGTTAAAAGGAAAACTATTTTGGTTTGAGTTTGGACTAAACATGCAGCCTCTGGACATGGCTCAGTTCTCTGGTTCTGCCTGCTGTGTGCACTCAGTGTCTGCTGTCCCCATCCTCACTGCTCAGCTGGCCAGCAGTCTGGAAAATGCTGATGTTCTAAGGGTTACTGGATTACAATTGTTCTCTGCAAACAAAATTCACATCTGTTCTGACAACTTATTTCAGCCTGATGCAACTTGAAAAGGTCGAGATTAATCCCAGAATATCAGACTTCTATTTGAAAGGCCAAATCAACTTTAATTGTAACACATGGCTATTTGTATTGGCATTTAGCTGCAGCCGTTTATCCTTCTTTCCACTGGTATTATTTGTTTCTGAGCTTGCAACTAAAGCCTACAATGCCAGCTGAAATGTTTTAAAGTAATGTAACAAAAATAACAGCTGACATCTTTCCTTTTACAGGTTTCCATTGACCCAGGGTATTTTGTGTGCATGGCTTTTATGACTTTTGTTTATCAGCAGTCTGGGTAAAAAAGTCATAGAAGAAAACGTTGCTTCATTTTATAAAGATTAACGGTGGCTACTGTACCCTCCTATCCTGTTGGCTTTATCCATCAGAGCCAGAAGGGATGAACCACGAGCTCTGGAGTTCTGCCTCCTACCCAGTTTGGATCCCAGATGAGAAGGGGTTTAAAGCTCCTTCGCATAACACCAGTTGCAAGCTGTGCTTTTCCATGTCGGTGAGGTGACTAAGAGCAGCACCCCTCCCCTAGGCACGGTGTAATACCTCCCTGACTACCCTGCTTCTCCTGGCAGCTGCTATCAGCTCAGCCCTTCAGCCATCAACTGATAGCTGAGCTCTCAGATCCCCTGAAAAGTGGCAGGATGAAAGAGACTGATTTGGCAATACTTTGCTCTTGCTGTTTGGCCTGGAGAAAGATACTCTAAGTGGTAAGATTGTTTAGCAACAGCTGGCAAGCACCCGGGTGTGAGCCTGATTTTCAGACATGACAAGCACTTATAGGAATGTTGCCAGATACAGCTGTTTAAAAGCCTTAATAAACAGCAAGTCAATACTAATCTTTGCCAAATTAATCTTTTCCTTGACAGCCCATCAGAGCAATTATACTCAGACTCGTTGTAAACACACAATTGTCAGAGGGTAAGGATCTTCTCTGCACTATACTGTGAATTTTTGCACACAGATTGTTTTCCAAATAGGTAGGCTTCCTTTTCTTTTCTTTTCCTCTTCCTCTCTATCTTTTTTTTTTTTTT
>VWZU01017690.1:607987-706268 GCA_013397095.1 Sterrhoptilus dennistouni
AAAAAAAAAAAAAAAAAAAAAAAAAAAAAAAAAAAAATCAGCCCCACAACCCCACTGCATGTCATTAATTCCAAGCATATCACTGAAGTACAGCTGCACTGCCATGGTAATAATAAGAAAAAAAAATCATAGTGACATATAGCAACCTGGAGACAACATCTGGCTTTAAAACTGCACTGGACTGAGACGTGGGTTGGGCCACTGGTTTTGGATAACCTACACTAATGGGCTGGTAGCACTGACTATCAAAACTTGCTTGGAGCTCTGGATTTAGCACAGGTCTTGGAATGATGCTCCATTAGCACCTTATAAGAAGCAGCCACTTTCCTTAGAGGCAGGAGAGCTTCGTTGCATGAACATGGGTGTCAGCCACTTATTGAGCCTCTGGCATATTTGATTTACAAGTACAGATACAGCCAAAATGTGTTGGGTTGGCAGGTTCTGGTAAGCGTTTGCAAGGGGAGAGCAGAAGCTTAGCAAAGATGGTTTAAGTTTGCACACATGGATTTACAAAGGTTTATCTACATAGAGTGGGCTATACAGGCATATTTGTCAGAGAAAGCTGCTGGGGATGGAAAGTTACACCCACTGCGCATCTGGAGAGCACTTCTGGGAACAATGACACATCACTTTTTTCCAGAAGAGACCAGGAATCAAATCCACAGGTGGCTATGGCTCGTTTGACAGAGTCTATTTAGTGTATTCAGAGCTCAGTGTAAGTGGTTGTAAAACTCTGTGGTCTGGATAGACTTCTACAAGGGCCTGCAGCACATGTCAAGACATGGTGGTAGAGCACAGAAGTGAAACTGTTCTGCTGAAGAGGTGGGCAAGTCATGGGGCAACAGTGACAGGTATGGGAAAGAGTGATGCTGCTGTACAGCCTAGTTAAAGTCTGCCTCAGTGTCAGCAGGCTGTAGCAAAGATGTTATTCTGAACTAGTGGACAGAAAAAGATTTTTATTCAGTTCTAATCTGAGTTCCAAAAACACTTTGAAACAATAAGGCAAGTCAAATTCTCGGTTTAAGTAAATGTAATGGATGAAACTGGTCTTTAGTTCTTCTTTCTGTTCATTCGTCTGGGCTAGATTTGGCACTTCGGGAGAAACTAAGAGCTTTTATCTGCCATTGCCTTGGGGATTCAGGGAAAGTCAAGGGTAGGTCAGGCTGGTGAGCATGTTCACAAGGCACAACATCTATAATTTAAAACTGAAAAGGTACCTTCTGTTCAGTCTTAAATGTTTCCAGGAAGTTCCTGGCAAAGTAATATGGCTCCACAAAAACCATGCTGCCAGAAGTTGAAATTTCAAAGGGGTTACTAACCTTATATTGGGGATATAGGGCTCCTACAGGTATGGTGTTTTGTTTCTGGTTATAATCATCTGTTCTGCATACCATTCTCTTCTGTGTATCTTGTATCCTATGTATCAGTCCTGCTCCTCACTGACGTGGTTTTTCATGACCCAAGCTAGTTATTTTCATGACCCAGATTAAAAAATAGTTCATGCCATTTGCCTATTATTGAGACATAGTGATCTCAAAACTTCTTTCTTACTCATTCTCTCAAAGATTTCTGTTATCTTCTATAGAATGCAAGTTCTCTGAGACCTAGAAAGTGTATGTGCTATGATAAGGAGACAACAATGTCTAATAAATGTTTGCATTAAACACTTGTTCTCCCACAACAAACTAACTGCTGAATAAATACAGGGCCATCACAGATACATTTCAGAAACACTGTAGGGAAACGGGCAACAATGCTCTTCTCAAATTCTCTATCATATGCTTGTGTCATGAATGTTGCTCAACACAAGGTGGCATTCACTGGCTGCTTACCCATTACTGCAGTAGTCATTATTCCAGTCCACAGTCTGTGCTGGAGGATTTCTGCACCCTGAACGAACATACTCCATTGCTTGGGTAACAACTTGTGCAGCTGTTGATGTTGGATTGATGATATTCTGATAATCAGGCTGAAGAGTAAATCCCTAGAGGAGAAAACAAGTACATTACAAAGTAGGGGAAAAAAAGTAACAGGTTGGGTGCATTAAAAAAATAAAAATGCAGAGTGTACTGGGAAATGGTAGAGAATACTTCTTTCCCAGGTGTGATTTTGGTTATAAAACCTAAAATAGGCAAAAATGTGTAGGTGCTTTCTAAGTTTTAAAATCTCTCTTCGGTTTGAGAAATGAAACACTGCCAAAGCGTTGTTCGCTGTTACACAGTTACAGGATGGAACTAAAGGAGACAGAGCAGAAACAATTCAAAACCAAGAGAACAACTCAATCAGCACTAGGACAAAAAGGTCTGTTTGCTCCTTAGAGCTTCCATTTAGATTAAATGTAAGCATACACACTAGTCACTAATTCCCAGAATATGCAACAGAATCTTTTTGAAGGATGTAGGCAGCAGGTGGCTGACTGTTTTATTAGGCTACACCTATTCACGTATTGTTCTCAAAACCCTTTTTCTTCATTCAGTCACAAAGGGACCATCTGCTGCTTCTTTTATTTGCACTTCTCTCTCAACTAAACGGAAATTCAACCAGAGCTTTTTAACAGTTGTTGGACTAATGTAGTGAAAGTAGCACAGAAAAACTTGCTTTTGAAACCAAAGGGACGAGAAAAAAAAGTGGAAGTTACAAAGAGACATCTAACCTGCTCCCTGAATTTTCTGTCATATGAAAAGTCATAATAATTTTTAGCTCTTTTGATATATTCTGATGTTTAAATATTGTATTTCAAACCCAAGAGAACAATTGAAATTTCAAGGCTAGTGTATCTGGTTCACCCTGTACATCGTGTTCCTGTAAAGTAGGAAGAGCTACACTGGGTAAAATCATGGGAATGCTGTATGAAAGCAATCGATGTCTGCTGAAAAAAACCAGACCAAGCTCCTTCCTGGGGCAAGGGCATACAATTCCCACTCAAGTTAACTGTCTGCATAGCTACTAAATCAGAAATGGAACTTGCACCAAGATGCCTAGTTCAGAAACTCACTCCTTCCAGCCAAAACCCACATACAGAACAGATAGAATTAACTCTCATAGTTTTTAGTTAATTTAGTGTTAGTGCATTGCGTGTGATTGCTTTTCTTATGCAGCCTTCATTAGGACAGGAATTTTGTGGACAGATTTCTTTTTCTTCAGGTTTAAGAAGGCAGCCATGCTACCTTTTGTCAAGATAAATGAATATTCTCAGCTTTCACTTGGCCCCCTTCATCCACAGAAATAACCTTCCTTCAAATGGAATGTCACTTCCTTCTTATCTTTCTTCCTTGGCTATTCCCTGAGGTCTTGCAGGAGTTTTGCCCCACTTCTTATGTGCACTGCCACTTCACTCTACTCATCCTGATCATAGGTTTTAGTCAAGACCACAAATGACTGCAACTTTATTCCTTAATCTCTTCCATATGGAGAACACCCTGAGTAACACTTCAGTACCTTAAACACTCTTGGACACCTCACTTTGTACCTGTTGACTCCAAGAAACAGACCACTAGTAGTGAGCAAGTTCACAGGTGAATTCTGCATCTAGTTGCCATGTTATTCATATACTGCCCTGCTAATGAGATTAAATAAAGCCTTCCCATGGTGGGTTTAACACCCATGTAACGCCCATGCTCTGTACACTGCCTTTTCACCAGGCTCTACACCTATGCAGCAAGCTGCAGAGACAACCCTCATGCCTGTGACAGATCCAAAGGAAACAGCAATTGAGCAGATTTCCCAATGACTTTAATTGGAGTTTTGTGTAATTAGAAGGCAGAAAATTTGGGTTTGTATACCATCGTCATCATTTTTATACAAAACATTAACCATAAGGCCTTTCTAACTTAGGTCTCAGAGGAAACCAAGCACAGAAACACATCCTACCCTCAGGCACTCAGATTTACCTTTGGTAGCAAATCCCCTGATCTATCATATATACAAGAAAAACACCATATAGGGACAGTAGCCGGTAGCAAAGAGTGCAAGTGAGCCAGCACAAAGAGTCAAGTACTCACAAAATCATAGAATGGTTTGGGTTGGAAGGGAACTTAAACATCATCTGGTTCCAGCCTCCCTACTGTAGGCAGGGACACCTTCCACTAAACCAGGTTGCTGAGAGCCCCATCCAACCTGGCCTTGAAAACTTCCAGGGACAGGGAGCATCCATAAACTCTCAACACACAAGCAGCAAGGAGACAGTTCCTCCAAATCTGAGGAAGAGACCACCAGTACAATACCCATTCCATTTCTTCTGGAATTAGGATAAATCAATAACTTAGATGGCAGAGAACTGTCCTGTGTTTTAACTCAGGCATTGGGTGTGGATGCATTCTCATATTTTTTTGGGTTTTCTGTGTGACCACAGCCAAATGGCTTTGGCTCTCTTCCAGCAAAGTACGCGTGCAGGTGTGTTTGGACCCAATTGGTACTTCTCGTGTTAAGATTGGGGCTGCAGAGCCAAATTTAATTCTTCTACCTGCAAAAAATAAGATGTAACAATGCTTTCATCATGTACCTGGCAAGTCTATTTAGTTTATGGCTGCCAGGGATTGGGGGCTGTTTCTTAGGGCACACTCAGGTGGTAAATGCTAACGGGGTGCAGGGGTATCTGAGCCATCCAGTCCCAGAAGGGTCTCAGTGGTCCCTCTGGGGGGTTGAGGGCTACCAGAATACCTGCACTGTGGGTGATGGAAAGCATGCTTGTTAAAGCAAAATCATTTAAGCAACCTTAATTCAGTATGAAGGACTGATAAAATATGGTACTGTTTAAGATGCAAACAATAATTACTTCAGCTTTTTCAGCAACAGAAAAAGCTCTGAAAATATAGATCTGTACAACAGAGGGAAACAGCCTTGTACCAGACTTGTGGTAAATATTTGGGTATTATTTATGTAAGCCCTTAACAAACAATGATGAAATAAAAAGTCCTCAGAAAATGAGTGCTTCGAGGTCTAATTAAACAATGCTGAATGTTTTTGCATTGTAATGCTCAAGAGAAAATCACCAACTGTTTTGCAACATGCCTAGAATTTTAAATTTCATTTTCTTGTCCCAGACTGAAATAAAAATAGGGAACTTGATAAAGATTAATTCGATGTCAGGAGGGACATTTGCTCTTTAATTAGATTTCTGTAGCCCTAGCAGTTTCGTTGTGCCACTGTAGCAAGTCCTAAAAAGCCTGCAGCAGAACTAAAGAGTGATCCTCATCTCCACACTTTACTAGGAACTAATTTCATTTCCTGCCTGTCTGGAGAGGTATTTTCAACAGGCATCAATGTTTTTGTCTTCACAACTGATTTATTCATCAATCTCAATGTGATATTTTAAACCTTTAAATTACATCCAAATCCTAAAGCATCTGTTTATTACACAAGGAAATTGAAAATCTGTCTGTGTGATATCATACAAAGATTTTTCCTTAAGGTTATAAAGGAAGTTGACAGATATTAATGATTTTTTTTTCTCTTGACCTCATTTGAAGACAAAGCTTAACAAAAAAGAAGAAATCTGGACAAATACAGCAGGTTCCTGAGTTTGCTGTATATAAAATATATACCAGAAAAAATGAGGTTATTATTTTTGGCAGGCTATACAATCATCTTGCTGTATACATTTATTTTCTAAAGGAAAAGAAATATCTAAAAGTAGACTGAAATGAGTTATTATTAAAAAAAAAATAGCATACATTAATCTTCTGGTGCTTTGTTATGTATATGTACTTGCAGCCATGGTTACTAGACAGTAAGAATCTAGTTTTGCTTCCTCTACCTGTCAACTGAAATGGGACAGAGGTGGACATGGGACTCACCATCCCATGCAATGCTTGGGTGAAGGATTTTGAGCAGGGAAGGTGATGCTTTCAGTAGGGCTACTTAAACAGGTTCTATAAGAACATCTGGGTTCATTAAGGAGGCAGTGAATCCTCAGTCTCATCACTCTTCACACCAAAGAGCACAGTGGACAGGCTGGATAGTGGGGTATGCTCAGAAAGAGGCACAAATGTCCATGTGAGTAGAGAAAGGAAAGAATGACTTTGCAAGTGAAAACAGGCTGCAGTTTCAGCTGCTGTTTCAGCCTGAACTTTGCAGAAATTGTGCTGATTTGAATGACAAGGGTTAATTATCAGATCATCTAAGGCCAACTGAGTTTAAATTAAACATCATGTCAAACCTAAGAAAAAGACTGGAGAGAAACAACTCTGTATCAGTTAAAAAATTATACAGTGATAAGATGCTCTTATGAGCATTTAATGAAAGAAAAATCACACTCTTCAAATCTACTGTGAGTCTTCGTATGTGTCAAAGGTAGATAAAAAAACCCAAAAACTATAGCGAAGTGGATTTTAACTTTGAAAAGTAAAACTTTAACAAGGCTCCTGTTAATGATATTTAAGAAAAAAAAAAGAATTTCAGAATTAGAAGCTAAAGAAAATAAGAATCAGGATCTAATTTAAATCTAAGTATGAGAACAGAACTAATGGTATTTTTAAATAGTTTAAAGGTTTATTACTGTAAGCAAGCACCTTAAAGGTCTGCAGAAGTGACTCTTTTTAAATTTATTCATTGACTGTTGGAACAGAAGAGAAAAAAGACAAAATAATCTGCTTCCAAGAAGTTACAATTTAGATAACTCAAAATAGAAAAGACTGTTTAAAAGAAATTAAAAAATAATTACTAATGCTAGGCATGTGATCAAAATGCTAATACTAAAATTTTACATTGCATTTCAGAACAATTTGGATGCATTGCATCAGCTGCATACTCCACAGAATTAATTGATTTTAAAAATAACAGAAATTGTGCAGTCACTGAGGATTTTTTGGCTACCAACACTTCTGATTTTCTTGATGTTCTGTAGTTTTTGTGGATCCTCAAAGGAGACTACCCTTCTCCAGCTGGCAGTCACTCTTGACTTGGCAGCTGCACACATGCAGGGAAGGAGTGCTGGATACGGAGAAGGACATGCTGTTCCCTGTAGAGCTGAGGAAGATCAGCTCATTGTCCTGGAAGCAGTGGGAACAGAACTCTCTCTCCAGGTCAGCACTTCTTATCAGTCCCTCCTTAAAGTTTGCATAGAAGAGTTTGTGAATTTCACGCACAATGGCTTTTGGAGAACTGTGCTCCTGCCTGCCAGGACTGAAATCTGGATCTCAATGTGGTTTTTCTTGGAGTTGGCAGTCCTTCAGACATACTACAAGATGGCCTTTGATATGAAATTACCCTTCTTTTCCTAGAGAAAATGACTGACCAAAAGTCACACAGCCAGAGTTCAAGTAAGGGAACTGTTGAGAGCAGGGATTTGCAGAGCCTGCTACTGTTGAGTGTCATAGTATTTCAAAAAGGGATATTTGGAAATAAAAAGAAGAAAAGAAAAAAGAAAAAAGAAAAAAAAAGAAAAAAAAAAGAGAACCCACAATTGATGATTTCTACTTCTAATATGCCTCCAGCACAGTCTGCAATGAAGGTGACCAGCCAGGTGAGCACGCCAACACCTGCAGCTGAAGACTGCTAGGAAGCTGTTGGCAGATTTACTCTTCTCTTGCCTATTAAGCTACATGCTGCAGTGTGACATGACTAAATTTGCCTCTTTTTTTCTTACAGTGTATTAGTCTGTTTAGTATGAGTAGTGCTGAGGCTTCCAGAGAGGAAAATTACTCCTGTTGCAAGTCACTCCCTAGCTATGTTAACTAGTTTCTGTTCTTTCTGCTTTCATGGAGTCTTTGGAAAGGCCTACAGAGGCCACACCTAAGCATGGAGGAAATAAAACAACTTGAGGGAAGAGGAAATGAAAAAAAGTTGGTTTAAAGGCAACTGTTGCGCTATCAGAATTTGTAGTCTCCCATTCTTCTTGGCTGTCTTTTTATGCAGGAGAGTTCTACACAGGAGAGCTCTAGACAGTGTTGGGACTGAACATCATATGCAGACCTTTTCTTGACTAAAAAGGGTCCTACCTAAGAAACTGAGCAGGATACCCCAGTTCTGTTCTGTCATGGCAAATCATGCTGCTGTTAGTACACCTCTAGCCCTATAATGTAATATACATTTTGCTATATTTAAATTCAATTCACAAACTCTATAAGCTGTTGTATGCTAAAAAAACCCCAAACAAATATTCCAAAGTGAAACAACATATATTTTTCAGAGCTCAAAAGCTGCATTACTGTAAAGCAAAACCACAAGTGTAAGAAATATAAATTGGCTTGTTGATATTACACAGTGCTTAAAGACATGTAGATTGGCAGTGCAGAATTTCAACAAGTAACAAGAACCTTGAATGAAACTGAAATACCTTACCAAGATGTTTTCATTAAAAGCCTCAGCATTTCTGACAAAGGAATATGAGTTGGTAAAAAGCATTTTGTGAGTTTAACAGGAACACAGACATAGAGCAGTTTTTACTTAACTGTAATTGTCCTTAGTTAAAAAAAGACTCATCATGATAAAGGTCCACGTTTTGGACCTTTTGACTTCTAGAGACTTGGCAAAAAGTGTCCTGTATTTTTTTCTTAAACTAGAAACAAGTCAACTGTGTGCCACATACCTCTCAGATGACTGAAAGTACTTTCAAACCATGGATGCACACACCTTATGCTACAACTTGGCAAAATAAAACATTAGCAAGTTCATAGTACATTACCTTTTCTTTGGTAGAGAGTTTAGAGTAATGCCTAAGTGTTTAGTCACACAAAAATGATGTTTTATATATAAATATGAAAGCATCTAACATCTGCATTACACCTTTTGCTAGCCCAAATTAATTCACTACATAGAGACTAATTTTCAAATCTATTAAGTAAATTATGCCTAACAGTTCTGGAAAAGATATAAGGAGTTCTGCATTGGACAAATAATATCCAAGTGACACTGAAGTTGGCAAAAAATCTGAACTTGGAAGACTGAATCACTGTGCAATAAAAACTTGCTAAAACATAGCTATAGGATCTCAACAGGCTGCTGTCACAGATGTAATTTTTCATGTCTGGTAAATAAACAAGGGTATTGCTTTGTCTCTCACTGCTCTGGGCCTTCAGGTTCAGCCAGGATTCCTCCAGGATAAGGATCTCCAGACAAACTCTCCTGTCTCACCCATCCTAGGACTTCCTCCAATTCCAGCTGCCCAGGCTTGGGGTCAACTCCTGAGTTTCTCTGAGACTTGAGCGTGGCTCTCCTGGAACATTCACACTAACTGCAAGAAAACCTCCATGAATACATGACTCCACAAATCTGTGGTCATAAGTCTGTTGAGTCTGTCTTCTCTGATAGTGAAAAATTAACTGGGCTAGGAAAAAAGTTGTGAACACTTCACAAGTTTTCCTTCCTGATTATTCCAAATCACTCCTGAGACTAAGATCAAAGTCTCTGAATAAACCCAAATCATTCTGAGCATACCTTGATTTATCTTCTGAACAACTAAGTTCATCAGTCCAGGTTGCTTTCAACACTTTTGGGTTTTTTTTTCTGCTTTGGAAAATGTCTTTCCCTGTTAAATAGTTCTCCCAGCAAGAACCTACGGTTTATGTTCAAGTATTCCCAACTCTAAAGACCGATCTTGCGATGAAATATTTCTGGCTTGGAAAGCAAATGCAAATGCCTTGTTAGTAAAGGTGAATTTTTAGAGAAATATAAAACATGGAGCAAATTCATGACTATGTATTATCAGCCTGTACTGACTGACAAGTTTTGTGTATACAAATTTTGTAGCTTCTTGCAATTCCATTTCAAAAATTTTCATTTTTATGCCACTTTGCAAAGCAAGATATTATTACTGATAGTCAGATCTCATTCAATACAAAAGGAAATTTTCACTCATGAAATCAACAGTTTATCTCCTCTTTTATATTCCTCTGTAAGCCTGGAAGGCACAATACCATGACTGGTTTGCATTAAATCAGAACTCATAGGAAATATATTGAGAATCAACTATCTAAAACATTCAGAGTAGGGGAAAATAACCCCAAACCCAAACAAAAAAGCCCCATATTGGGATGGTGGACACAGCCCATTTATTTCCAGTAAAAAGAAGATATATCTATTTAGAAAAATGAACTTATGAATGTGGCATAATGTAACACACTTGCGTGCACTTAATCTAGCATGTTCAACACAACCTGGGTTGCTTTATGTTTCCTCTAGCAGTTCCACATCACAATCAGCACAAGCATAACAGCGTAAGCAACAATCATATCCTGTTCTAGACATGCCTGCCTTTTGTTTGCAATGTGTGACTCCTGAAAACTTCACACTTCACTATTTCAGGGTAGTCACAGATTTGCAGATGGATCTGTGGACAATGACGGACGTTGTTGCCAGCACAAACACTTCCACTGCAGTTTCCCATCATCTAGTTAAACTCATTCATTTGTTCTTGCCCTTGAAAGACCAAGCCTATACTACCATGGTTTTGGAACTTGCAAAATTAAAGGTAATCTAAATCTCTCTCACTATGCCAGCTTCTGGATGACTCACCTCCCCATGCCCTCCCCAAAAATAAAAATAACTCCCCAGAGAACTGAAAAGCTCCAACTTACTTGCTGCATTGTAGGTGAATGTAAAGCAGACTGGACCTGCATTGGTAGCTGGTTTCCCATGGGCTGCTGCATTGGGATGGGCTGGTGCTGCTGGATGTTGAGATGCTGGTGCAGAGGGGGGCTAATCTGGAGAGGTGGCGGTGGGGACACGGCCATGTTTGCTATGGAAACAGTCACTGGCATTTGGTTGTTGGGCTTGGGCGCGATGTTCCTGGGGATATTGGCATGCATGGCAGTGATGTGAGGATTCATTCCTGGTTGTTGGTGGTAGTGGGAACTGAGGTACAGTGCGGAGTGAGCCTGGGCAGGCCCATGAAACACTGACTGCTTCGAATTCATCATCTGAGGTTGTGGCGAGGCTTTAACATCAACAGGTTCACTGTAGCTCTGTTGGGGAAAACAAAATTCAGAAAATACTTAGAAGCTACCAAATACGGCTGTTCTACCCCCTGAAGTCTGTTTAAGAGCCACACCATAAGGCAAATATTTATCTGCACCATCACATTTTCCTTAAAATGGAGTTTGATTATTACTCTGGAAAAATAATTAATCCCTTTCACCTTACACTTTTGCCTGCAACAATGTACAAAAAAGGTAATTTACGTCCTTTGGTTCCTGGTCTAACCCGGCATTTTCTTTTTCCAAATATGGTACTGCCATCACTAATCTAGTATCTTACACACAACCAAGACAACCAAGCCTGACATATTTTTTCACATAAGCAGCCGCTATCATTGTCCTCGGATTTCATGGCCTAGTTGAAAGGAGAATTAGGAGGGTGGGTTACAGCAAAACTCTGCAGTGATTTTTGACATGTCTTGTTTTCCCATCTGCAAACCATGGATAGGATTTTCGGGGTCTTTTACCATATACATTGATATTGCTAATAGTTATTTATCAGTTAGTTGACATGATGAAGAGGCTAAACCCCATCCTCATCTGTTCTGCTGCATAGAACAAATACACTAATGCTGTGCCAATGCCTTTATTTCAAATTATTTTATGTTGGAATGCTATCCATGCCATCAAACATATTACATAGGCAATGTATTAAGAGAAATAGGAATACTCCAAATAATTTCTCTTTTAGTAAAACATTAATTAATCCAATTCATAAGGCTCTGAAACTTCTGTTTAAAACTTATGGCTATATAAATGTTAGTCTGCATCAGATATAGGGAAATTATATAGAGAAATTATCTTTAGTCTAAAGCTAGAAGAATACTCCATAGAATATCAGAAACTGCACAGTTTTCAGAAATATTATGGTCTGTCCTGATTTCTTAAAGTTACTAATAATAAAACCTCTCTATTAATGAATATGAATTTTAATAATAATTTTTATTCTAATATTTATAGCTAGCTACATTTGATTAAACTCAATTTGCTCAATTGTTTTCTATATATTTATTTTCTTAGATATCTGGAGTGCTAACTGTGTGCTCAAATAAATTATAAAAATAATTAAGAATTAACACATATGCTTATAGGTGGGAATCATAACTTGAAGTTAAGTCATACTGGGATTAATAGTCAATGAAAGGTGAAACATACTGGAAAAAAATGGCAGAAATGTCCCTCTGGAGAAAGTAATTTTGTCAAAACAAGGCTGAAAGAGCTATACACGCCCTTATTCTGTGATGTCTGTGTCATGTTTGCTCAGTTTACAAGTCAGAGTAAGTTTCATGTTACTCTCAGCACTCCAGGGTCAGTAAAGTCTATTTGAATTCTTTCTGAAGGATGCACCATCACCAACAATCTGTTGACATGAGTGTTACTGAAATTGCTTCATTATATGTGATGATAAAGATGAGAATGATAACTTCCTTTTCCCTATGTATAACTGCAGTTCCATTAGCAAACCCCCGCCCTTGTTTTCTTCAGTAAATGAAGGAAAATTAAATGAATATGAAAAAATTAATGCAAATCTCTGTCTCTGTGGATCTGCCTAGCTCTGCTTGCATGTGGGTGTACATGTGTGCAATATGTACTATTTGCATGTTAGCAGGATTCAGATGCAGAAATAAAAGCCTGAAAGTAGCTGAAAAATCTGCCATTATTTGGATATTATTTTTTAAACACTGAATTAATGTTCAGGAAAACATGGGAAGAATTTTCCCCCTCTCTTCCCAGTTGTATTTTTAGAACATTCTCGTGAGTGTAGAAGCAATGACTGGCACGTTTGCTGAAATTTCAGCAATTCAGAAGGTTTGCTAATTAGCAGCGTGGTCAGGAGACTCCTCTTGGGTGTCCTGTGCTTATTACACATTACAGGAGGTGCAGGCTGTGTTCTTTCTTCAGAGACTTGGAAGTTTTACTGAGAGCATAGTACCCTCATGGAAACAGCTTGTCTTTCCCTGATGTAGCTCTGTGTGGTCCAAGCAGGGATAATTGCTCCTGAAGTGTTTGAGGGCAGATTGGCTAAACTAATCCTCCTGGTGAGGTGAGTGCTGCAAAAAGCCTTTGCTGACATACTGATACACGTTTCTATTTCATTTGTAACTACAAAGATGCTGCCATACACCCCTTTAACAAAGATACAGGGAACCAATCTAATTATTAAACAATTCTGAGTTCACACATAAGTGGTGAATGCATGGCCCACACTGATAAAATTACAGACATATAGATAGCATAATTTGATACCTCAAATGCTAAATTATGTTAAGAGGAATTGCACAGTCTCTGGTCAGAGATGAATAACACTTATTACATCTCTGAGAAGAGCTCTGCAAAGTGATCAAAAGGGACAGTTTCAGTTGTGTCAAGCTATGAATCAGTTTTCTATATGTTTCTGCACCACTTGATCCAGTAAAAAGCGCAACACTTCAGTTTAACAGCAAGTATTTTGCTGTAACTTAGGATGCTTTAAGTCATATGTGATCTCAAATCAGATTGTCCAATATGAGTGTAAACCACATCAATATTATCAGTTACTGGAATCTTGAAAAATGAACCCATTTAATTCAATTCTCCAGCATACTGCACTTACAGCTTTTTTCTGCAGCTAGGTCAGAAACACAGATTTTGTAAGTATTGCTGGAGCTAATAAAATAGGTGATGTCAAGTATTTTGGCTTTGTGTTGTCACTTTGTTGTAAAATAAACCAAGAAGCATGTATGACACAGGTCACACTATGATTTTGGGCCCAAATGCTGCTTACACAGAGCAGGATGGGCATTGCACAGGTCCAGTGCAGCATCAGACAGTTTTAGACAAGGACTTTTATTATGCGTAAAAATTGGAATTATGGAAGAATGGAATTGACTGTCCAATATGGGCTTCAAGTGTACAGTTATGTTGCCTACTTTGAAGGCTGGATTTCAGTCAATTTTCTCTTGCCTTATCCAAGGAGAAGAGCACACAAATAATTTAAAAAGCTCTCCCAAACCTCTAAATGATCTGCTCCAAATGAACACAGACAATTTACATCACTCAATTATAGGAAAAAGTTCTAGGATAAAATTCATATATATGCAGTGGAGACTAAAATTACAAATCCATAGACACAGGCCACCAAACACTGGGGCTTAGTAACTCCTAAATGCTAAAAAATTCTTCTACTAGACCTGTAGTGAGAACATCTTCCATTACTACTACCTGAAGAGTGGCGGTGTAGACCCACCACTAGAGGGTGACAGAATATTACATTTAGTTAATGGTAGGTGGTGGCATTTTACACAAACATCAGTGACCATACACTAGGAGACAAATTAGTTTTTCATAATAGTCCTCTATGCTCTTTGAGTGGCTTATCCTTGTTCTGGAGAACAAGTTGAAGTCTTACTGTAAACATTCACATTCTTCATAGTCTAGGAGAAGGATTTCCTGTGGACTTGTCTCTCCTTCTAACATCATCACCTAATACACTTGTCTAAATTAAATTAAAAAAAAATAAAATCAGAAGGTGAAGACAAGGTAGGTAAGCCAAGGCAATGAAATGGTACAAAGTATGACTGCCCTTTAAGCACAATACAAATTCACTTCCCACCCCTTCCCCTCAAAGAATCTGTTGTTTTACTGAGACATGAATAAAAAAAGGGAAGAACATTTTGAAATCCCAAGAGAAAGATAGCGAAAGTAGAAAAGACATAGGAAGAGGGAAGGAACAAAATAAGTACTACTGTAATTCTGATGATAACAAGTATAATTATATTAACTAAACTTACTGGTGGTGAATGACCCTCGGTCCACAAAATTATTTTATTTGTATAATATTTTCAAGGAAGTGTGTGATCATACAGATGAGAAAGCGTTCTTTCTTAAGAGAAAGCATTCAGGAGTCGATAATTTTGCACAAAGTTTGGAAAGTGCTGAATCAAGCTCTTCCCCATGATTTTCACCAAACCCATGACTTTCCTTCCAATTTTAGTGCAAAAAGACCTTTCCCATGCATCTCTATTCCTCTAGTGTGTTCTGAAACTCCTTATGCTTTATTGCCAAATTAAAGAATTGAATTAGGAATAACGGTTTAAGCATTTCTCACTTAGCTGTGCTATTCTTTTCTGAAGGGAACTGCCCTGGGACTAGTGGTCATTCTTATCACACTGCAGTCAGGCACAGGGAGTGTGCCTGTTCCCTAGAGAAAGTGACATTGGGATTTCCCTCATCCCATCTGACTCACTCCTGTGGTTGAGAATTTTTTTTTTGTAAAGACATCCTGTTCAATCTAGCTGTGTTATAGAAAAAACAGCCTAGATGATGACATTTTGGCATCTCCACACCTCTCTTTGGGATATAATTTGAAAACTTTGAAACATTTTGAAAACTCACACTTCAAACTCTCACCTATGTATCTGTGTAACCAAACAGCTCTTGAAACCTACACATGGGTATTGATTCTCTTTCCAAATTGTGTCTGCCTTCTGGCTACTGTTGGAGATTCTAATCCCATTTCTGTTGGAACATAAACATCCATGTGGTTGAAAGTAAAGCAAGGACATGTTTTAACAAGGCAGTACCCTAAGGGCCTGATCCTTAGACTACTGAATTTAAAGGAAAACCTATTATTAATTCAAACAGAATTTGGCTCACAGTCCAACACTGTTACTGTTACTCAAGTATTAATGTCTGGATGTCCACTTCATTTTGCATGAAAACCAGTTAGGATCTGACTAACAGAGGCTGAGAATTATTCCAAATTGATGATCACTACTTTTGACCTCTGATCCATAAGAAGTAGACCTAAAATCTACAGTGTCTATACTTATTTCCTTTTTTAACATGGTAAAGCTGTTTTTGTTAGAAATGTTGCCAGCAAGTAGGACTACATAGATGTATTAACGCATGATGTATATGGACATCTTCAACTTACATAATTTATACATGCTTCATATTCAGAATACTTACCTACTATGGAAAAATATGTGGGAATTAAATAGATTTTTACAATAATTTCACGCTAGTAAGCAGTGCTCAACTAATAATGCTTCTTGAAATGTAAAACTGAAAAGTTGATGTTGTCTCAAAGAAACCAGATATGTTCTATTTACAGAGAAAAAAGTGTTTTTTCCTTGTTATATTGATTTCAAAAAATTAATGATCAAAGCCTTTCAGTTGGAACAATATAATTTCAGTTGTTTACAGATGAGATATTATCAAAATGCTTCTTTATTAATAACACCAATTAAGACCTCCTTTGCAATAAAATATTCAGAAAATTTATTCAGAACATTCAGTAAATGTTCTTGGTACTACTAGATGCTTATGTGTCCTTTAAATATATGCTGAGAGACCTCCTCAAGGGCAAAGCAAGCCTTGTGGCCAATATGCAAACAACAAACAGTGAAAGCAGCTTTAATATATTCCAAATTCAGAATTTTTTGGGTTTTTTTTACAAAGCCATAATGGTGTAACATAGTTCTATTTTAAATGAGAAACAGGTGTTTCTCTTAAAAAGAGAAATGGAGGTCTGGCATCCTCTCTCTACAGACCAGAACATGTACTATGTGAGTATTTCAGAGCCTGGAAAAGAGCTAAATCTAATTCATGTTTTACATGAATATGTATCATAAACCTACGTAGTTGCCACATTGTCCCTTTCCATGACGTTGCCATGCTCACATCTAGTGACTGGTGTCTGTCCTTGAGCCATGCTGAGGAATTCATCAAGTTTTGGACTCTGTGACTAGAATGAAGGTTACATTCAGGAAACAGCAGTGATTATGTCAGCTGGAACCAGGATGGTCCAGGCCGTGATCAAACTTAGGCAGGCCTGACTCAGCTTAAAAATGAGTTATCCTCAGTACTGTGACATTAAAGAGGCAGATAGAAGGAAATTGGCTCATATTTATGCAGTTCCTACAAAGCTTACCTAAGCTTAAGTTTGCATCTGCTGTCTTTGCTGTGTCTTTGGTGGAAGGAGCATCTTGAATTGTTTATTCCTTCTCTCAGCTTTTCTGAGTTCACATAATCCTGTCTGTTTGTAATGTTTTTGACATTTTAGGTCACTTCCAACCCCAAGCCTGTCCTTGAGAAGAATCCCTTTTTCTAGCCTGCATGGGCTCAGCCATTTTAGTAATACCCCTGTGAAGATGTTTATGAGAGAATGACTTCTCTCCAGCACTGCTTTCCCTTTCTGCTTAGCTCTTTAACTCCTATAGAGATGCCTTTGATTTAACTCTATCCATTCCAGTAGATAACTGATATTCATATTTGCAGCACAGTTGCCTTCCTACCTAAGTCACAAGAGGCTCTTAGCAAATGACGTTTCCTATTTTGTTAATTCCAGTCACCTAATGCAATAACAACATCTGAGACCCCAGAGAGTTCAGAAAGCTTTTTGACACATTCTTGATGTTTCAGAAACAAAGGAGTAAGCCACGGGTTGTCATCTATAATTAGTCAAGGTGGCTCAGAAGAACATCTTCAAATCTAAATATACATTTTGTCATCATCTACAGGGGATTGTCATGGATTCATTTAGGATATGTAAGTAAAAATGGATGTTTTATGAATGTAACCTGGGTACATGTGATAAAGGATATGCAACTTTAATTTGATACAAGTGTTTTAATTCCCCAAATGGAAGCACTAGGCTAATAGTGAAATCTAGTTTTATTAGCTCACTTCAAAAACAAACACAGTTACTCCTCAAATCAAAATCTGGCTTCTATCAAGATCAAGACATTTCTGCCACTTTCTGGCAGAAATTATGTGAGAGCATCTCTGAGTTTTTGCACTGCTGAATGTAAAGTGTCACATGATTTAGCCTCAAATCAAATTCATGGCCCTAACTTAAATATCGTTTGTTCTCTGTTTTCAGCTGCAGTAGATCACTGGTTTCCTTGCTAGACAAAAAAATGTCTGGACTTGTGTTATGATGAGATTAGACAACTGTTTTATAAATACAGGTTTACTTAGCAGATACTCTGATAACATCACATATTTGCACAGAAAGGATTTAATTTACAATTCTTTGAAAGTTTCTGACTACATCATAATAACTCCAGAAATAACAAAAGAATGAGGTATCACAGAAGCATGAAGTGCCTGCTTTGAAGCTTTTCATTTCAGTTTTCCCATCTAGTGATTCTAATGGAAAAAAAAAGTAAAACATGTATGTGTATGTCATCATTCTGGGATTGTTTCGTTATTGCTTTAAGGGAAATATTGACATATGCCTTGTAGCACTTTAATAGCTACCAGAGGAAAAAAAAATCATGCATCAAAAATAACAGTATTTCGTATTTATTCTTCCTCTTACGTTTTCACTGAGAACAGCCTAAATGGTTTATGAAATTCCAAAAACATCTGCATGGACTAGGGCTAGATGTAATATAGGAAAAAGCTGTTCTCAGAAGCAGGTGCCTCTTTTCCAGCAGCAGAAGGGATGCTGCTCTCCTTGCATGCAATAGCCAACTTGTTAAAGCACTGACCAGGAGACAAGACAGTTCAGTCACTAACTCATGTCAACAGATATTAAGAATTTTATTCCCAAAAGAAATATTCTAAACCCCAGCAGCTGCTTATTTCAGGAAGGAGTGAGCCAGGATACAGTGCCCCCCTTACATGTGAAGCTTGGCCGCTATGAAAGTATGTAGTTACAGAAAACAAATTGTGGAGAGAGAACTCCTGCACATACATTTATTTAGGAGTCAATAAATGAATGATCAGGGAGACCAATATATCTTTTTGCTTTCCTATATGTTAGGCAAGTGCTCTCACCACATACATATATGAAAGTGGAAATAAATACCAATTTTGCCATTTTAGTTTCAGGTTATTTTTGGGTTTTGCCTTTTGTTTTTATTTGGTTTTTGTTTGCTTGTTTACTTTTTTGTTGATTGTGTTTTGTTTGGTTTTTTTTTATGATGGTCTCCATATTGCTTTTTACAAGTAGGCCAAATGTTTTGATGTATGTCCACTGCATTTTTAAGAGACTTGAATTCCTTAGGCTGACCATTTTTTATTACAACACAGGCAGTGAAACAGATACTTTGGGTGCCCGGAACTCCAGTTACAAATTGCTGTGCTAATGGCATTAAGGCAATGTCAGTCTTACAGATATGACCTTTAGTTTTCTTATGAACCGCAACTGCAAGATGATAGACTAGGAAAAGCTAAGTCTGCCATATGTTTCAAGAAGCAATTTTACATGTCCAAAGGATTTGCACTGTCCACAAAACCGAAAAATGTCCAATGTGCTCACTTCAAAGTCAAGTGAGGACACCACTTTGACTTAAATACAACATCAGAGTTTTGAAATATGCTTGAGTATTTTGAATTTGAATAATATTCCCCTTGCTGAGAGGTTTTAGCTTCATCCATAGTCACTAATATATATCTTCATGAAACTTGAAATTGTGTCACTACACAGAGAGAATTAAAGATTCATCTGGTCAAAAAGAATGAAACAGGGAAGAGAAATCGTTTTTGCACTACTGAAACAGATACATTTGTACTGCTATAATTAACATACATATATGTATCACTTATTTGCCCATAAATATATTATGCATGTTGAATACATAACATGCATATATTGATTTATAAATATTCATAGATGACCATATGCAATATATGAAAGTATTTAATATTTACCCATATATATCTGTATTAAATATATATATATGAAAGATGCAGCAAAAACTCTAATGTCAGCTGGAAAAAAAGGCTGGTTAGGCTAGAAAAAGTGCTTGTTATATGAAAAAAAGTAAAATTGCAATTCACAGCATTTTATGTAATGCTGTACAAATTACCAGATACCAGAGACTGCATTTCTGGACCTGAATAGTAGTAAAAGTTGCAACTAAGGGCAAATATAAAGACACTTGTTTACAATGCAAAGGCTTAGTCAGTACTATAAGCAATATGGCAATCTGCATAGCAGAAGACATAATGCTTTGTTATGTGTTTTTACTTTACCTATCAATTCCTACACACATGAATGAACTCAACAACACACCCATTAATTTCAACCGGTATAAAAAAGGAGGAAATACAGGAAATATAAATGAATGGGAATTAATGCCTACTGACATATTTATACAATCATATGTTTACCGTATTTACCTGCTGGTAGCCATGTATGTATTATAAAGACATTGTGAACACATTTATAAGTGTAGTAGAAGTGGGCTGGCAATCCTGTTACCAGAGTTGCTGGTGACACTTCTGCTCTTTTCAGCCATGATTTTATCAAATAACAAGTCTGATGAGATACACACTATGGGTGTGGGTGACCTCTGTGAGAGAGTGTGTGCCAAACTACAGACAGAACTGCTCAGCTTTCTAAATAATGAACAGGAGAGGAGGGGAGGGAAGAATAAAAGCAGAGTAAAGGGGCAAGGAGTTGAGTGTCATGGAGAAGGCCACTCTCTCCACCTGATGCTCCACTTCCACCTCAGAGCTTGGGATGAACACCAGTGTGTCTGAATTTCATTATTCTGCTGTCAGGCAGAGGCTAGCAACTCCTGGCAATAGAGTTCTACCCTGTTTCTCTGTAATCTTCTACTTTGACTATTCTGGAATCTCAAATGGCCAAGATGGGTGCCATGAATGCAATTCCATGTCTGGACCACTGAGGCAGAACATGGCCCATGTCCAGTCCTTGCTTTTCAGAAAAGAGAAGACTTGCAAATAAATGCAGAAAAACATACACAATTACTCTCATATGCTCACTAGTTTAAAAACCAGTAATATTTAATGAAAAAGGTAGCAGAATCAGTGTGAAAAAGATTGGAAACAGGAAAAGCAGTTGCTCTGGGTGGTGTAAGGCACCTGTTGAGCTGGGCAGATGGGACCTGAGCAGAACCCTTGCCTACTTGTGCCTGCCTCTTCCTGCAGACAGAAACATCTAGGAGGGGATACGAAAGAAAGTTTGAGAATTGGATAATATTCGGACAGCAAAAGCATGTCCTGATGGAATATGAAGCACATCTGAGCATCTCACAGCTGCCACCTAGAAGTCATTGGAGCTCTGCTATGAACATTAAGGGCTTAACATTGTTCAAATACTTGGAAAAAAGGTCTTCCAAGAAGAACACACAAAATTACTGGGAACCTGATTTCACCATGACTTAATTGTGTTTGAAAGTATGGACAATATAAACTTCCTGCTCACAAGTATTAGTGAGAATTTCTTTACACCAAAGCACTGTTGGGATGAGCAGCACAGAAAATTCTATGAAGTAGCAAGGTTAAACAACATGCAGTAAATATAACTCAGGAGCATCCAGAGTGAACACCTGATTATAAGTGTGAGATACCACAGAGTGAGGTACAAAGTGTAAAATATATATGGGAGCAAAATTATTAACATGGTGATAAAGAATTTTTGGAAAATGTGTGTTACTTTTGGCATGTCTAAACCTTTTATAATGAGGTCTTGGAGTCTTAATAATACCATCTAAAAGTAGTTTTTGTGAATAGTAATGAAACAACATGGACATAAAAGATCACAATAACTCCAAATAATCTTAATTATGTATTATATATATTTTCTCATGCTTACAGGCTTGTCTAAATAACTACAACTCTTCTGGTGCCATATAAATATTTAATAATGATAATGTAGAATATACTGATATTATATTACAAATGGTTATTTTACATCCTTTTTCCAAAATGGACTTGCTTTAGTTACACGCCAGCTCTGTTAGATTCATTAAGTGTGTTCATGGGAATAAGCAATCAGTACTCAGCTTCATTAAGTCTATATTTTTATACCTTCCACACTAATAATTCCACACTAATAATTCCAAAATATTGCATTATGGACAGAATTTAAATAATTGCTTAAAAGTTAAGAAAATGCTTCAGTGCTTTTCTGACTAACAACAAATTTGAATATTTGCACAAATGGATTCATGCACTGAACTGATCAACAATCTTCCAAATTTTTTTCTTAAAAATAAACTTCAGAAAATGCCATAATATACTTTTTAATGTAAAAAAATTCTCATTTTTTATATTGTGCACTTCAAAATTAAGACACATAGAGTTACATAAATAGTCCATGATGTGCTAAATAATGATAGCCAAGTTATCTTCTCAAGTGAAAATCTGGGTTAAAACTTGGAATATTTTGGGCTTTTAGACCTATCTTTTGCCAATAAACAAGCTATTTCAAAAAGATTTAAAGATTTGCTTGTGTTCACATGGTATTCTTTCTGAAGGCAATGATTATTTCTGGAACCAAACTGTCCTAATACAGAAATGAAAGGTATACTGTAAATTGATTCAACTAAATGCAGGAGTATTTATAATGGCAGCTAAAAAATGGAAGGTTATAGGACACAACCCCCAAAAATGAATTGGGTGACACCTATATTTCAGACTTTTAAATTCAGAACAAACACTGACCAAATACAGAGATAATGCAGAAACATGCACAAAAACTTGCATGGCTTATTTTTATAGCAACCACCTGAAAAATTAATATAGTATACAGAGTGTGCAGGGCCCCAGAAATATTTTGAAACTAACCTCTTTACCTCTAAAATTGATTTTATTTAAGTAAGAACAAAACATATCTAAATTTGTTTTGATAGACCCAAAACAAGTGGTTCTAACTGGTATGATTCTGAAGTTGCTCAATGCGCTTTTCACATTGACATGGTACAGTAATTTCATATTCTTCTGCATGTTTAAAGGTCTATTACAAATTCTAAAGAGTCTACTGCAAAATTATGGGCACTGAGAATGTTTGAATAAATCTATTTAGAAAATTGCTACTGGCTATTTATTTGGCATGTTCCAGTAAAGAACGTTCCACCGCTGTCTTAGTGGTGACCTACGCTTGCGCTCACAATGGCCTGCTGGATGTAAAATGGAAATTCACATTTCTTATGAAAATCTGCAATATCATCTCAGCTTGGCTATTTCTGTTTTGAGATTGCAAGGTAAAAAGCAGTACTAAAAAAACCTCGTGAAACCAAACCCAGGCATTTTGTGCATGACATTTATATATGTATTTCCCTTATAGGAAGCACAGTAGCTGCCTGGCATGTTTATTATATGGGGGTCTACTTAGCACTACCTCCTTCCCCTGTTGAACTGGCATGGTACTCCCAAACTGAAGTGCTGTCTTGATAACCAGGAGGGAAGGGACATCTTTACGTGGACAGATGACTGTGTTTATTGAGCATTTGCAACTTAAACGCAAGTTTAAGGTGATAATAAACAAGGCTATTTGCACTAAATACTGTGGTGCTCAGCTGAAAATGGTTTGCAATATGTCACTATATATATATGTGTGTGTATGTATATATATTATGTGTTACCTTGGATACAAGGCTTGCTCTGTAGGCAGCTAACTGCTTCAGATACTCCTTCTTGGCAGCTTCGGTTTTCTTTTTGTATACCTAAAAACAAAGAGTGGCACATTGGTAAATGAATCTGGTTTTGTTTTTATATATCACTGGTGTGTCTCATGCATTTTCATAATGTCTTTCTAAGTAAACAGCCTTTCCTCCTCATATTGCTTAAGAAGTGAAATAATAAACACCAAATATTTTAAAGAAAATATTGTTCCAACTGTGAAACACCATTTACCTAACCAGCAGTACTGAAAAAACAATATCCCTCATAGCATCTCAGGTTTAATTGCTCAAAGTGAAGTGTGGGGTATACTTTCAAATGGGATCTTTGGGGATGGGGGAAGGTGGCTCTCCACCGGCTTCCACTTGTGGGACCAGTTAAAACCCTCTGGGGAAGACAAGAATTTGCAGAAAGACATTTCAGCTAAATGAAGGAGGAGAAGACAGCACCATAGATCAGCCAAGAGAATTTCTCTCTTCCCTGGGTGAACTGTTGGGGGCAGTCAAAGAAGCCCATGGAGCCTCTAAGGATAATAAATGTTAGTCATTATTCCAGTCTTGATCCCATATCGGTCTAATTAACTTCTCAGAAGCATGGATCTATTTCTGCACATTTCTCTCAACTCACCAAATTATTTTAAATGTGGCATATGCACAATCTCATAATAGATTAAAGACCTTGGAGAATCACTTCAATTTTGCCCAGATTTCAAGATCAAAGATTATATGCAGGGTTAGGAAGGACTCATAGCACTACAGTAACATGATGTTAGAAAAGCATGTGTAGATATTTAGGGTTGAAAGCTCTCAGGAGGAGAACCAGCTTCTGACCCATGGAGCCTAGCTAATGACTTGCTGTTAGCCATGTCAGTGACAGATTAAGGAACACTCAACATTTCTGTTTGCAAATATTGCATGAGTTTCTCACTACTTCATGATTTGGGTCTTTTCCTGAAGGATAGATTTAGGAGTCATGCATGCATCTGGGCTTCATGTAACTAAGTAGGCCTGACTCCCCATCTTTCTTGTTGAAAGGAAAAGTTTAAAAAATATCTAAAGGTTTAAAAGTGATGGAGAAAAATAAAGGGAAAGAAAATTTACTTTTTTATTGTTATACTTCATGATTTTTAAGTTACGTGCCAGAGGTTAATCCGCATGGGGACAGGCATTTGAGGTTCATAATATTGAACAAAAGGAAACTTTGTTTCTCTCTTTGTGTCTCTGTTTTCCAGTTCTGCCAAATGCACAGCCTGGGCACCTGAGGAAAAGCCTCCATGAGGAAAGTAAAGACTGCCCACCTTCCCCCTCCCATTCCTCACTGCCTGGTTAACTGGGCTATTGATTCAAAGCTAAAAGGCAAAGCTATTTAGGAGGACAATTTTGGGGTGTTCTTCTGAATTCCACAGCTAAAAGCACACATGGACACCTCCTCCTCAGAAAGATAAACTTTATGAAACTTTAAAGTGTTCTCTTTTGATCTTCCAATGCTTCAGTAAAACCAGCAGTCCTGTAATGGAGAGGACCTGGCAGCACAGAGTGTACACACAGAGGACAATACAATTGCAGACTACAAAGGGAGAGTGGTAATGTCAGGCTGGAAGGATCCAGTACAACACCGTTCTCACAAAGAATGTACTCGTGAAACAATTTTTTGTTTCACTAACGCTTTGCTTTCAAACACAGAACAAACCTCAGATACAGGCTGGCAAAACTCAGAGGCTGCCTAAAAGGATTAAAGATTTTGCTTCCCAGGGAAGCAAAAGATCATAATGGAAACAGAGAAGTCTTAGGCTTCTAAAATTGTAAATATAAAGACAGAGAGGGAAAAAGATTGGTTTTAGCTGTGCAACTGTATCTTTGCACCCTTGTAATTTCTCCAGATTAAGATAAATATGTAGTTTTTGTTGATCTCCTATTGTTCTGCAAATAAAAATAAAAAGGTAGCAATTTACTTCTGAAGTTGTGATCATTTGTGATTATTAGGGGAATTACTATTTGTTTTGAAAACAAATAAAAAATTAGTCAGCAGTCTGTTCCTAGCTGCTAGAATGCCTTTAGGTTGACCTACAGAACAAAGACTAAGTTATACAGCTTTGTATATTGCAATGCCTCTGCATCACTCTAATAGCCAACTTAAAAAACAGAGCTGAACAAAGAATTTTACAAAAAATAATGATCTTCAAAAGATCATGTATCTACTGCTTTCACATTGGGTTTTATTTTGCATTATACAAATATAAAAAATAGACACTCCTGCTGTGCTCTTACAGTCACAGCATAATTAAAAGAGACCTCTGGGACCTGACTTTTCCTGCAAATAGTAATATTGCACAAGGTTAACTCAATAACGTGAAGCTAACAACAATTCTGCAAATCTCCATCTAAAACATCACTACTTCATAGAAACATCATCAGACCATTGTTATTTAATTATGTCCTACCTACACATCTACCATGTTCAGTGTACACACTGCCTTGACCCCTTCTCTTCAATCATTTGGTGAACAATAATAATCACATAAACACCATGTCTTCCCTTGCACTATAAAATTAAATTAACGATTTAACAGGAGGTCATCATAGTAGATGACCCATCCTTACTGGGTGGGAAAAAGTTTTAGATGACCCCAGCCTGCTTTGATTTTTGCATGGGCAAGAACAGCCCCTGAAGGCTGACTTGTCTGGAAGGTGATCAGCTCACCCCACTTTGTCTCTGGAAAAGCATTGGTGTGTCCTCTGAGGACAACAGACTGAGCTTTCATTGTATGTCCTTCTGAAGGTACCCACTACTGCTTAGGTTAGCATACAAGTAGGCTGATGATCATCCTGCTAGTTTTGGAAATTGATTGGTCATGGCCTAGACTAAAAATTAGACTAAAAAATAGTCTAAGTAAAACTAGACTAAAAATTGCATGTCTAGGGGGTAAACACTTGGTAACACAAATACCAAAAAGGTCTTGTCTGGCTGTCAATATTTTTCTCTGAAGGCAAATGAATGTGGCCCTGCAGTGGTACCAATTCATTTGCTTTTGTGCTGGACTGGACTTGTACTGAGGGCTTATGAAGGCAGGGCAAGTGTCTTCAGCATTTGCAGCAGTATCTCAAACAGGTATGAACAAGTCAGCTGCTCCTCTCAAACTCTTTTTAAAATTTTTTTTCTGCAGCTGTGAAAATTTTTAGCCCTCAGGCTTAAATAGTTTTGTGTTGTTGTAAGTATAATACTTGCATCCTTGTAGCACTTTTGGGGAGGAAAAAGGCTTGTGTCATCATTCAAGTGTGCTCTAGATAATAGTTGAAGGTATTTTGAGCTTCATGCTTAAGACAGTGCCAGATTATACAACACATCATATCCAATAACACAATTAACATTTTTCCTGTATCTGTTCTGTTGCTTATCTATACTGCATAGTAGGAATATATAATTTTATTTATAGCATCTCAGAAATCTCCTATAAGGTCATTTTGCTGTCCTCTGTCAAGCAAGCAACAATTATTAAATAAGTAACTTGATAGGAACATATAGTTATGGAATCAAGTCATTTCTATTTTGCTTTAATTTAATTAACATGATAATTGAACGTCAACTGATTGTCACTCAGGCAGCAAAGGCCCATTCTGATTCAGCAGCATATTTGTGTCCTTACACTGTATTTTATTTTCTATATTGTCCCAGTTGTGGAAAAATGAATGTTGGCAGAAAAAGACATAATTTTGTATATGCAGGGTAGGTCAGTTTAATTTATTCTTTTTCTCTTCAGCATCTTATAGAAACCCCAAAACACCAAGACTGCATACATTTGTCTCTAAATGGAACTTGCTGGCATTATTTTCCTGCTGTGCCTCACACACACAATTGCAGACAGCATAATACACAGGTCCTTGTTTAATCACACTTCCAAGGTAGCTTCAAGTTCCCTTACAATGTACAGCAAAGCACGTAAAAAGGAGCAAGCACAAAACCCTACTTTGTGCATATAAATATATAAGATAGATTTTGAATTAGACCACCAGGGAAAACAAATGCCCTGGGCTTTCACAGGCTGGTACCAGCCCCCAGGCCATTGCACCAGCAACCTTTGGCTCAGGTTCCTGGGCTGACCACGCATGTGGGCCACCAGAGCTACTGCAGCCTACAGCAAGGACTGAACTCTTCTTAACAGTGATGCACATCCCTAAAATGAATGCACCAAAATTCCACTTGGAGAGAGAGGGGTGGCAAGTTATAGCACAGCCACTCACAAATATTAGATTCACCAAATTAAAACCACAGAAGAACTTAAGCACTTTTGCCTTATGCTGCCAAATTCTGGTCATGTTTTACTTTATGTATTTTAGCTGCTGCTGTTCTGCTGCCGTTTAGGTCTCGTCTTTTTGGATCATAAATTCTTTGAGGCAGGCTTTATGTGTCCCATGCTTTTCTATGTGTTCTATAATAAGAAGTTCATTACTTATATATATATATATATATGTATATATGTAGTTGAAATATATCTGTGATGTCTTAAGCCAGGTTTTTGTTCTGGCTAGCCATTTTTTCCCAATGAACTTCCTCTCAACTTGCTTGTGGAGGATTATCAACATATCACAACACAGGGGGATTAATACCCTGCCACTTGTGGCTTCCACCTGTATTGCCTGAGGGGAACAGATCTCCCTATCCCCAGTCATCACAAGAGCCAAAACAGGCACTCAAATGTCTGCAACCACATCCTCAGTTTTGACTCTCAGGTGCTAATGGAAAAATGTTGCTTGCAACTACAGTCCTCTTTGTTACTAGAAATGATACTAGACTTGGAGACAGTGAACTAAACTGACTCATAATTTTTGGAGAAAAAGAGACTTTCAGAATTTGTGCTTCATGGAAGTCTGCAAAAGCTCCTAGCTGACAAAGCCAATTGGAATGAACCATGCTACTTCCCTGGCTTTGCCTAAATAGATGGTACAAGGATGACAAAGAAAGGGAAATTTTCTGTTCATCTTGTGGATATCTCCTTAGAGCTAAGACTTGCAAGAGAGTTTTATTTTTCTTTTTAAAATTATGTGAAAGTGCCCACATTTGTTTTGGTGGAAGTGTTCCAGAAACCCCACAAAACAGTATATGCAAAAACAGTAAATCAAAAAGCAACATGACCGATTTTGTATTCTTGGTCTCTGCAGTGTTATATCCCATGGGAGTGTCATTTTCACAGACTACAGTTACAGGAATGTCATCTGATAAAATACAGTAGGCTCCAATCCAGAATTAAATTCCACATTCAGATTGTCATTCCTGGCCCTAAATATGTCGGCTCATAGAGAAAACTTGTATTTTTTTCCAAGTGGGAGACATATCTCTAGTTTTAATCTCCTGATTTTCCAGCAAAGGCACCTAGAGCTGCAAACACTCATCTGAAATATGGAGAAAGATATTCCCACAGCAGTCAGAAAAAAAAAATCCTCAGAATTGCTTAATGGACGTTGAAATATGTTACCATTTGATTTTTAATCTAAGTACATACAGTAACAAAGAAGCCCAGGGCTAGCTATATGGCTCAGTAGTCTCTTTGACTGCAGAGCATGGAAAAGATGCTGATGACATATTAGAGGCTTAGGGGAAAGTATTCTGTCTTTCTGGCATGTGGGGGAAAGATCACAGGCCAAATTCAGCTTTAGCACAAACAGTGAGACTCTATGGAGAACACTGGAAATTGCAGCCATTTGTGCCAGGCCTAAATCTGACCTCATAGTCTTGATGCTTTCAGCTTACAGGAGGAGGACTGTGCACTTTTTTAGGAGCATGATGGATGAAAGTTGAGTACAAAACAAGTGACATTAAATGCATGGTGATTATTTCTACCTGTTGGTACTCTTTTTAAAAAAATAAGGATGTAAGCCTGAATGAAGGTATAATAATTGGGCCTAAATCCATTTTTGTATGCAAATGACATGCAAAATTCATGTTCCTATTGAAGTCAAATGTATAGCTAAAAGCTGGGGAAGAGTAAGTTGAAAATTAAGGCTATTATTTATGCACATTGCTCCAGCAATATTTGGAATCCAGGGTCTTCCCAGGCCCAGCTGCTTCCAAGTACAATAAGAAGGTGGAGTGGATTTAAAGCCAACATTTCACAACTCAGGAGCCTTGTGCAATATTTCCCTAGGATCAGTGTTTGTTGTGTGCTGCAAACGGATGTTAGAAATCCACCCTGAGCAGGGGGTGTCTGATGTTCCCAGTGACTTTAGTGCCCCCAGAGGGCCTGATACTTCTCCCCTCTGACATCAACAGAAGTTAAGGGGTTCAAGGACTGGCCATGTAGAAGCCACGGCTACAGAAAAAAGGTATAAATTTACATATATGTAAAAAGACATGAGATGTATCTGTGCTTAGTATGTGTCTATTATTGGCCCATTTGTGTTCCAGCTCATTAAGCCCAGATGCTTTCAGAGGAAGGGAGAAGGAGAATACATCAGGATGAGGATCAGTTTTGAAATCTTGACACCCAAGTCCTTCAAAGGGTAGAGATGAAATTGCAATGTAGAAATTTGTGAAGAAAAACAGGCCATCTCCCAAACACACCTAAGATGCAATACTGGTGAAAGCAATATTGCTGATGCAGGTTGCTGGGAGGAGAGATGTAAGGTTGCTGTCTGTTGTGCCTATTCCAGAATCCATTTTGCCCATAATTCACTTTGGCAGTGCGCACACACAGATGTGCCTTCTCTTCCTATTCTCATGGACAAAAATAAAACAAAGCTAAACCTTGTATGGTTGTTTATCGACTGAACTGGAGGTACATTCTCATCCTCTTACAAGTGTGTTAGTTATTCCTTGGAGATTGCTTCATTAGTACAAAGCAAGTAAGGATTTTTAAAGGGAGAATTAGGGATAGATAAACAAATGTCTGTGTGAGTACATCATCATATACAAGGGAAGAAATTGAAAATCTGTTTTAAAAATGCTATTGACTACTTTGACCTCATGGTCTGCACATCTTTTCAAACTGTTTCAGCAGCCAGTCTCCTAAACTGTCTGACATCCTGACACCAGGCACCCCACATACATGGCAATGCAGTGGGGACATGCTGGCTCTTCCAGCCATGGGATGGATGATCCCATTTGTCATGTCAAGGGATGGGACACTGTCTCACCCTGGGAGGGAGGATCTAGGTTGGGTGCTCACAGAGGACAGGTAGAGTCAAGACCTCTTGAAATACTGATCTTGGATCCCCTTTGATCAGACCTGTGGTGTCTCACATCATGGGAGAAGCTGGAGATCTGAGGTGTTGGCCAGCATTACTTGTAACCCCCCTCCTGATCTACCTGGTTCATCCCAGCTGTGGATTATGTGCTGCTATGTCAAAAACATCTCTATGGTCAAAAGAGAAACTTATAATACACACTTTGATGTTTTTCATGCCCATATCAGTCTGCGCTACTTTTAGAGACAAAATAAAAACCTCTGAAAGCTTGTGGGTTATAGTGAAATTGGTAAAAGCATTACAAACATTGACACGAATGCACAGGGACTTATTTTTACATAAGTATTGGTAACATACAATCCAAGTTCCATCGTATGCTAAAGGATAAACTGCAGGTTTTATCTATTGGGTCTTTGAGCACCAATGAGGAGTAAATGATTTGATTTTGTGAGCTCGGAGGATTTGTCAGCTGCCTCATATGTATAATTCTGGCTCTTCATATTCCTGCTGCTTCTAATTTAGCAGGACAGGCTCATAATTGAAGCAAATTAACTATTTACACTTGCCACTTCTACCAGGGGAAGAGGACACATCAGCAGGAAAGAATGAGTGGGAAATTAAATTCTTCCCACTTGTGTCAGATCTGCCCTTATATAAACACATTAACAGTAATTTCATGAGGCGTCAACCATAGGAATAAATACTGAGGGATAAAATAATGAGGTGTTGCTATTGAGCTGAACTGTTGCAGCTAATATTACTGTCTATGAATTATGCAGCCTGAAAGAAAGCATCTGTCACAGCACTCAGTCGTTTCACCTGCTTCTTCTGATTGCTAAGTTTTGGGTGCCCGAGGTGAATCCCTCCTTCTCCCAGCTGTAGGACCAGCACAACTCTGAAGCAAACACACAGGAACACATACACACACACACACACACAAGTATGCACACTAAGCTGTTCATAGGAGGCCAAATTAATTCCTACTAGAATTCCAGTTAAGTCACTGAAGTTACACCAGAGATTAATTTTGTTGAATGTTGAATAGACATTCAATTCCATTTTTAGAATAACAGAACATTTATTAAGGTCTTTGGCTGAAGTTTTAAAGTTACACTAAAGTAAACAAGAACATTTTGTTTGTAATTTGCCACATCTATTACAGCTTTACTAGGACTCCAATTAGAAACTTAAGGTTCATTTAGTACATGCACATCTGGTACTGATTTAAAATTACTTTCCTTTTTCATCTAAGGACAGAAAATGACCTAAATAGCCTTTTTACCCAGTTTAAACCAGTGTTCTGTCTGAAAGCCAGCAACTCAACCATTTAGCATGCTGATCCCTCTTTCATAGGGGCTGTTTATCTCCCCTTTGCAGTAAAAAAGTGTGCAAAGGGAAAAGATGTACATAGATAAGCCATAGAAATGGGAAGTACAGAGGTATAGGACTAAGGAGGAAACAGTGTTTGCGATCATAGGAAAGGAACTGGAAAAGTCACTGAAAAAAAAATCCCAGTGCTATGGCTACAGCATTGAGGAGGATGTGCCTCAACATACTACTGCTACAGCTGCCTACCATCCATCCATGGATTTATTAATCTGAAAACTTTTAGAAAGCATTTACAGTGAGAAACGAAGGAAAATGCACAGTGCCTGCCTCTGATCATGTATAATTATTGTACTCTACCCAGAATTTGAGGAGCCCATGATAAAGTCCACCGTGACCACTAAACTCCCTATAATTTCTATACTCTGTGCAGATAGATTTAGACAAATAAAATACAGGCACGCACCAGCAGTGTTTACAAATGGGCCTTTTACACACAGAAATTAATGGGAATAAATGATTCAAAAATTCAAATGTCTTCATATCAGAAAATAAGAGGGAAGTACACTGGTATCTGTTTTAGTCTAGTAAATTGCATTATTCTCATGAAAAGAGTATCAGAGTGCAATTCATTTTAAGCATAACCCTCCCCTAACCTCAGTAAGGCACCCACCATCATCTAGTTCATAACACTATTTCCTTTTTTGTCATTCAAATCCTATTTTCTCAAACAACACTTTCCTAGTTCTTCACAGTTTGAAAAACATATGTGGTTATTGCACAAAGCTTTTCAAGCTACAGTCTAATATGTCAGGTTATCAACATTTTGTTGCAAAGTCTTGGACATACATATACTGCCCTTAGGTCATTACTGTACTGAATTTCTACATTTTTATTTATTCTGCGGCCAATCTTCAAGAATAAACAAGAAGAATTCTATGCATTTCAGAAAAATTGGCTCAGATCATAGGAACAAAGAAGATTTCATTTTAGCATGAAAACATGAGGCTATTCTTGTTTCTCAATAGCTGCATTATGTTCTACTTTCTGATTCATTTATATTTACTATTTAAATAGTAAAAGGAGTTCCAATTCAGGAAACATAATTTGGAAACATATTTCTATTTAAATTCCAGAATAAGCATTAGCTTCCAAAACATAAGCCAGAAGCTTTATGATAATTGAATCCTTTTCAGCAAGTATAATTCATCAATAAAGTAGTCCTCTAATGATGTTATTGTTTCTTTATTTAACTATTTTTGAATTTCTGAAGCTTCTTCAATGCCAAATACCAAATGCTACATTAATAATTTGTATTTTTAGAGTCCAATTTTCCTACCAGAGACATAGGTTTCATAGCAGTTACTAATGCTCTGGATCTGAAAAATTAGGCCTTTAAAATACAGACTATCTAGTCAGTTAAGATGTCTTGTAACCATTACTTTGTACTATTAGATCTCTAATGGAATAAAAAATGAGTTTAAATTTATTCCAGAAAATAGGATTGCCAATTTTTTTTTTATGGGAACTATCTTTTATTATTTTTGTAGTGTTAGATTAGAAAGGGCTTGGGCCTGGAATTTTAAAAATGTGCTTAGTAGATAATGAATAGGCAAAATGAGTCAAAAAGCAACAAAGGTATGCTAACCCAATTCTTTAAAGAATTGGCTTTAAAAAAAATAGTTGCAGCCATTTTTACATGCATGTGTCATATGGATTACATAACACATCATTCATCTGTGTTTAAACTTAAATTAACAACAACAGAGATAAGGAAAATAAATTTTGTTCTGTTCTTATACCATTGGACTTATTCAAATTTTGCTCTCAACCATGAATAGGAAATTGAAAAGCTGGAAATTTAGTGTTTCATGCACTTTTCTTACACATTTCTGTGGAAATGCTTTAATATTTTAGTAGTAGTAGTCATATGACAAGCTCGAAGGAAATGAATGTGCATTTTACAGTCTTTTAGGTTGGCCTTTGCTGGGCATATTAAGAAAGGGAAAGGAAAGACACAACACAAGAAAATAATTTTAATGTGCCAGTCCAAGTGACTTTTCTGATCCCTGTGTTCAGAAAGTTACCTTTCCTACAGCTAAACCTTCCAAACGCTGGCCTTATTCATTGGTGGATACTAGATAACAAAATCTTTTTTTTTAGTTAGTTAGTGAGTGCCAAATCTTGATTCTTTTTACTGGTATTTTTAACAAGGATCTAGATGTACCTACACCACCCAGTTATTAGCAAAGTAAACATTTTTATTTTTTTTTTCCAAGCCCAAATAATTTTACATACTAAAAATCATTAGAAAGTTTTAATTAATTCTTCAGGTTTTTTAACTGTAATTTTGTAGTAACAGTGTGAGAATGACTGAGATTCAGTTAATTCCCACTACTTTTCCACTCTTTGTGCTAACATCAACCCCAATCCAGCTCTCCTGTAGTCAATAAAACTCTCACCCAGCACATCCTTTCCTTCCATATCTGTTGCCTTCTTAAAGTTCCCATTCCTTTATCAATCCAATGCATTCTGTCAGCAGTTAGTAAACATGCAACCAATAACAACAGAAGAGCAATGGTATGCTACAGTGTGGATCAATGGTAATTGCCAGCTGTCATCACTTACATGTGATGAGCTTCCAGAGTTGCCCACTTTTACACAACTTCTACTGACTTGGAAGGATTTCTGCAAAGTTTCTGCTGGCCTCGTTGCAGAAACAAGGCTTTCCATGATAGCAGGAGTAACCTTGGGAAGTGATTTCCACAGCCCACATATATCTAGAGGCTGCCAATTGCCAGCATCCACCCAGGTCTCTTTGGGTCAACATATCATTAACTTCTTTCATAAAGCCAGGTGGTCTGGGAGCAAATGTGAGCCCAGCTTCACTTCTGGCATCATGGGATCATGGGGAAGGGAAACATCTGCAAGTGGGAGCTCAGCCAGCTCCCACTGCACAAATTTGGCAGCAAGGTCGTCTTATATGGCAGTTTCACATACAGGGTAATGACACTGTAAAATCCTAGGGCCACAGATTTCAGCATAAAACATTCCTAAATATAATCCTAAAACTTGTGCCACATCCCAAAACAAGGTAAACTCTTTTAGTGGCTTCATAGAGATGAAATAAAACTATACCCTCCTTATCTCAGTCTCTTTAAATCATGTCCCTGAGATGGCAGATATTCAAGTTTCATCCTGGCTAACAAAAGAAGCTGCCTACAGTGCTCAGATGACCCTGATAACACTTTCCTGAAACAAAGCCTCAGAGCTACAGCACATATTGTACCTGTTTCTGTTCTTCTCCTAAGCCGTCCCACATTGAAGCTACAATTTTAGAGACTTCACCAAAAGTAGCATTGGGGTTTTGGCCCTTGATGGCTGCTTGAGTGTCTCGAAAGAATAATGCATAGGCAGACACAGGCTTCTGTGGCTCATTTGGGTCCTTCTTCTTCTTCTTTTTGGGAGTTTTGGGTTTCTTTCCTATATCCGAAGCAGGTCTCTTCTCGCCACCGTTGACCTGTAACATAAAATTAGGAAAGTACTATTAAAAAAAGCCAGTTTAATTCACTCCAACCATTGTTACAGCTTCTGTGATGCCAAAACTTTGGATTTTGCATGCAGAAATGGAACTTTTGTTATTATCTTTGATAATCCAAATGTTGACACTATCTGCATTAGTCACATGTATAAAATTCACTACAAGTATTTTGGATAATGCTATTTTTCCCCTTAAATACTTTTTATTTCTCTTCCATATAATTGGTATAATCTCTGGCCATCTTTTCACCTTTTCTATGTTTTACTGCCAGTGGCTATAACAAGAAAATAATGAGAAAATTCAAATGAAATTAGTTTCTCTATAGCCTGAGTATCAGTTCAGTAACATGAATCACCTGCAGACAGCAGGAACACTGTCATTTCTACCTTTTGCTTATTCTCATCCTTCCCCAGAATGACCCCAGACTGCTGCTCAAATCAATTTCTTCTACAGCTGGTGGTGCATCTTCCAGGGACTTTGAAGAAAATCTGGTTGTGAACCAAGCAATTCAAGTTACAGGCATTTCCCTGCACACCTTCTAATTAAAGTCTGAAGAAACAAATCTTTACCAGTATAGACAACTCAGAGCCCTTTAAAGTTTTGACCTATCAGTTTTGACCTATCTAAAAGTAGCTGATTAGTTTTTATATCTGCTCATGTAAAATCAAATGGTTTGAGGAATGGTGTATGGAGGAAAGCTTATGTGCCTTATTTATGTACCACCTGAAAAAAACCCTGCACATGAGCATTTGTGCAAAAACCAAAGCACTCTTTTCTCCTAGTGAAGCTGGTAAAGGGTCTGGAGCTGAAGTCTTGGGAGGAGCACCTGAGGAAACAGGGGTTGTTTAGCCTGGAGAAAAGAAGGCTCAGGAGAGACCTTATCACTCTCTACAACTGCTTGAAAGAAGGTTGTATCAAGGTGCGTGTTGGTCTCTTGACCCAAGTTACAAGCCATAGAATGAGAAGAAATGGGCTCAAGCTGCCCCTGGAGAAGTTTAGATTGGATATTAGGAAAAAGTTCTTCACCAAAAAGATTGTCAAGCATTGGAACAGGCTGCCCAGGGAAGTGGTGGAGTCACTCTCCCTGGAGACATTTAAGAGATGTGTAGATGTGGCTCCTGGTTTAGTGGCAAGCTTGGAAATGTGAGATTAACAATTAGACTTGATGATCTTAAAGGTCTTTGCTAACCTAAATGATTCTAGGATTCAATGACTTACAAGCACATAAAGGGACAATAACCTGATTCTTCAAGACATTGGAGTTCCATGGCAAAGTAGCTTTTCTTGATATGATAACTTAATTTACTGTAACTGTAGAAATGGTGTGTGATCTTGCAAGTGGGTTCAAAGGGTTTTTTCTTTTGTCGGCATGACCAAAGCACTGTGCATCATAAGCATTTTCAGGAGAAGAGAAGATCAAGAGCATAAATGGTATGCTCTAGGCTAAGGATCTACTAGGCATGACTTCTTTCACTTCCTTCTATTATTATTTTTTAATAATGCATACCAAGTGGCACAGGAGAATACAGGTGTTCAAATCATTGGAACTGCATGAGGAAAATGGCTGGAAATGCTCACTTTGAGAAAAATAACTTTAGTTTTCCTATATGCCTCACTATGTGGTGTCCAACAGAACCCAAGTGACTACAGTGAACAATCTGAATCTCTGTGGCTTACTAAAAAAAAGCAACAAAATGATGACCACAACTTGAAAATGAAGTTGCTTGTTTTCTGAGAATAATGTACAATAGTTGCAACTTTAATAAAATGTTTATAGACATGCAGCCTATTGTCAGCATTTGGAAAATATGGAAAACCAAAACTGTGCTACGCTTTATTAAGTTATCCAGCTTTTTGTCTCTTGCTATTTTTTAATTCTACGGGGTACACAAAACTAGCAGTCAAAGTGTAATTAACTAGGGCTCTGATTTCAGAACATTAATCTAAACTTTTCAGAAGTCCAGTGCAAACTCCATGGGCAAGAAGACTTGGAAATAATGTAGTTCTATAGTTAAAATTTTACCCGTGTGATTTGCTAAGATTTTTGTCCTTTCATTTTGTTTTTGGACCAATGAGATTTAAAAGTTCTCTGTAGGTTAGTATACCACATTACTTCAACTACCCTTAAACTAGGTGATATACTACAGAAACTTGTGTAAGTGCCTTCTGGTAAGCTGTTCCGTGAACAGCTCTAAAAACTTATTCTCCAACCTTAATGATCAAGAGACTACAAAAACCCACTGATAAAAACAGAGTACTCACAGGGGAAATTCTGTTTGTCTTATATGAAAATAACGAAATAAAAAGAATACCAGAATTCCAGTACTAATAACCTTGCAAATGGCTGAGATGATGGCCTACCTTATGCTCCCATCAGTCTATCAGCTTCATAGACTCCACTTCTAACCACCAAAGCAGAGACAGATGGAAAATAAAATAAAAACCATATATATTCTGCTAGGCATAGACTTGTGCCTCAAAATCCCTGGAGGTGTAGTTAGCTCATGGTAATCCACCTCCTGTCATGGCTTATTGCTTAATTATGGTGATGTATTTAACTTATTTATCACAAGAAAGGAATAATCTTTCACTTTAAAAAAGTGTACATTAACCATGTTGCACACATAATAGATCACAAGAATATCTAGTGTAGGATTTAAAACTATCAAGTAAGGCACATCGTTGATATCTAAATGTCCCTTGAGAACCTGGAAAATGTCTATAAGCATATTTAAAATAAACTGCAATAGTACCAAAGCCTTTAATGGAACTAGGAGAGCTGTTTTATGCACACTATCTTGCAGTAATCGCTGTAGTTTAAAATAGATTTTAATCAAGCACCATCTGCATAATAGGCTGAACAGACAACACAGAATTCCACTTATAACTCCTATCATATAAAGTAAATATTGTAAAACCTCTGCCACATAAGGAGAATATGCTGCAACAGTTCTTTAGTAATTGTGTTTCTGTTATTTAATTCTTGCTACTTGCAGTCCTCTTGCTATCTTCCCTCTAAAATACATTATTTGAATTTCTCTCATAAGTGAGATGCAAATGAACATGGCAGAAAACCCTGTTATCCATCTATGAAGAAATACTTATTTACAAACCAGTAGTGCTTCCAGCAGCTCACAATTATGCATGGCAATAACGAAGTACATGTTTAATGATCCAACAGTGTGAATTATTGCAAGAATTACATAAATGTAATATTCCAATGTTGAGGTGGTCAGAATAAGGCATATGCTAAGTGGCCGCTTTGCTTAGAATGTTTTTATAGTTACTTACAACTACTAATTTTTAAGTTCTCCCTTTTTTCCTCTTCTAACAATAGCACCACATATGAGATTGAGAAGAGTTAAGGAGCCTTAGTTATGTGCACCCTTTAGTATGAGGCTACATTTCACAGTTCCATGGTCTTAGCAGCTCTCTGAATGTATATCCAACCTTACAATTATGCTACAGTTGTCACTGATCTTATGGTCAAGCAACCTCAGCTGTCCTGCTTTTAGAGCAATAGCATGAAGGGAGACTAAGCTCTCTGTAAGGCAGCCCCTTTCCATTTCTTTGAGCAAGGAAATACAGGACAGTTGAAGTCTGAACAGCCTATATGAAAGAGTCTTTATGAGAATGAGTACTGCCAAATAATATTTAGCAGCTGCTGCCATTACTTCTGTATAGGTTGGATAAGGCTTACAACAATTTGAATATTTATCATAGAATGAATATCTGAGAAGCTCAGTACGCAAACAATTACATCAGTTTGTAAAGCTCAATACTGGAATTTGGAATGTATATACATTGAGCTGAAACGGTCTGCAAAATTAAGATAATTATTTCCTTCAAGCATGGAAATCAGTGGTTCATAGGGCAACAATTATACTTTTAGTCCAAATGTGTACATAAAGTATGTATTTTTTTATATCTTCCATTATGCTCTTTTTATAAATTCATGTAAATATGGACAGGATATTGAGATTTCTGTATTTTTTCTCTAAATAGAAATAGGTATAGTTTTTAGGGACGTCTTTACCAAATACGCTATGAAAAGACCAGTGGCTTCTCTTTCACACATTTCTGCTGGTATAAACTGAGGGAGGACACTGAGGTGATTTTCCATTTGGAAATGTAGTTTGTCTTTTTGATCAATGTGGGTACACAGGCAAATATCTTGTCCTGCTGGTTAAACGGAGAGAATGTCACTATTGCTATTAATGACACGGTGAGTTCAGGGGCAGTTGGTTTTGTCACAGTCCTCATGGCAGGAATATCTCTGACTCCATGAAGTGAACTCCAACAGTGACTCCATGACTGCAAAAACTGCACTCTTACCAAAGGACTGGCTAATGAGGTCTGGCCCTGATCTATTAAATAATACCACATCTCTGCATGATAGTTTATAAATCAAAGAGAAAAATCCAAATTTTGCAAAGTTATATTCAGTTAAAAGATAGATGTTCTCACAAGAGACAGAACAGTCAGTCTATCTGCTCCTGTCCCCAACAAGTGCCTTCTTTCATTGGGAAGAGGATTTCTAGAGTGAAAACTTTCACAGGCCCCTGCAAAGCAACTATGATAAAATGTAATATTGGTGTATCTGGGGAGAAAGGTCTCCAGAGAAAACTGGCTTACTTTGAGAATTCTGATCCATTCACTGGAAGCTTCCAGGAAGAGCAATGTGACACAAAGATATATAGTGGAGAGCTTTAAATTTTGAAGTACAACAATATACTTCACTACTTAGGCTGATTATTCAACCCCTCTTGTCTTTTACAGAGGGGACTACAGAAGAACCATTGCATGGGAACAGGCATGCCAGCCCACTGCCTGTCTCCACTGGTGACCAACCTCAGGTGTTTTCATGAAGCCCTAAGAAATCCCACAGAAGACTTGTATGGCATTATCTGTTCCCCACCAAGCTTGCTGTTTAAACCATACTAGATGGAGAAGAAGTTAAGCCCTCTGTCAATATTAAACAAATGTAATATCCTTTAAAACTCTTCCCTTAGCAGTGAAATTATAAATATAATTTTAAGGCAATGTATCTACTTTAGCATACTGGATTTAATTTTGTCGTGCATTGTGCCATTTGTCATCTTTTTCTGCTTAGACTGAGCATGAGAGAAGTTTAATGACAGTTTTACAAAATAACATTCTTGTTAAAAGTTGAACACTATATAAACTGGCTTTCATAAAGAAAGGACTAAGTTTTACTTAGTCTGCAGTTCTTTGTATTTCTCTATTAAAAATTAGCTTCAGATAAGTACTGCTTGCTTGAAACCACAACCCTACACTTTTGCCAGCACAAAGTGCTACAGTGAAAAAGTACATTAAAGATATAGGTTAAATAAGTGAAATACTTGATAGAAGTAGAAAGGAAATCCTAATTATTTGAATGGATATTTTCTCCAGAAGCTTAGAGCATCTTGCTCACTCCCAGCAATGTAAAAATATTAACAATGCAACAAGACTAGCAAATAAATTATTCCAAAAAAGTAAAGGCTGCCTGGAATTATTTTTACATAGCTGTATTCTAAAGTCTCCCTCAGCAAGGAAGTGCTCATTTAAAATGTATGAATTATTCAGTAATTTTTAAAACCTAAAGTTTGTGAAATCAGGGCAATGTCCTGAAATAAAACTTTGGAATCAGAATTTATTCAAAATGTATTAAAACATATGTCTCCAATTACATGATTATTTTATAGCTTGAGGCATGAAAAACAATATAATGTTAAAACAAATCAGACTAACATTTCTTGACTGGATTATACCTCCTCAGTGACTCACAACATGTTTTCTTCACATTCCCTGCAAGTCTGCAACTTTTCCCCACCAGACATGGCTGTGGTAAACACTGCACTGCATGTGGCACACACTGCACTGCAGGAGTGCTCTAAACTGGACTGCTATTTTCTAGTGACCACAAAACAGGGCTAAGGAGGTTCCCAGTCTTGACACGTTATATTCCTGGTTTAAGGGATGACTTAGTACAAAGCCCCAGTCTTCCTGTGTCTCAGTTTTTCTGTCTGCAAAATTAAGATAATAGACTTGTGTATTTCTGGGAGGTTTTCAGGATTTTTGGGAGATTTAGGAGAATTTTACATGCAAAACCTGCTATACAGATTGACATTTATCCTTTAAAGAAATTTATTATGTAAATTACTCTTATCACTTCATTCCTGTACTGACATGAAAATGAAGCTTAAACATGTCATGATGAAGTGTCAGCACCTCTCAAAAGTAGAAATGCATACAGGGTCCTCCAGATTTTCTAGGTAAGGTTTTTAAAGTTCATAGGATCTTTCTGTTCTGGTTGCTATGATGTTCTGTTTACTCATCCTGTGACCAAGTAGCAAAGACTAGCATATTGCACAGACTGTTCATACTTTTTATAGCAGTAACTTGATCTTTAACTGGGAACAAACATCCCTGCTATGCAAGTGAGAAAACTCAACCCCTTATATTAAAGTCCTAAAGGAACGGCTATCCTTTCAGTGTTCAACAGTATTCCAGTTTGTTCTCACAAAGAGGAATGATGTAATTTACTCAAGCTGCCTGAAGAATTGTCTGGATATTGTAAGTTCTGTATTCATAACCCTTTATTCACTTCAGTGAATCACCAATCATGTATAAAGTATCACCTTAATAACTGTGGCCATACCATTCATTTAGCAGGTCCTAAAAATATCCACCACTTACATATTAATCCTAGCATCTAAGCCTACCTTAGAGCTATCTTCTCCTTCATCTTCATGGACTGAACTGGATGGTGAAGGAGTTGCAGATTTGCTTCCAGGTGGAGAGGGCGAGTTGTGAGGAACACTGTTTCCACCCATATTCAAACCAAGCTGTGCACTGAGCTGGGACTGGTTAATAGTAGTCAGCTGCCCGTGCTGCATCATTCCTGGCTGCCTAATATCTGCAGGTTGAACCCTTGGCCTCATGGTTGCCATCTGAGGATGGGAACTATACTGGGCTCCTTCTGTATTCCGTAAATCTTGCATCTACAAGAGGAAAAAAACTGTATTAAGCATATCACTAATAAAGTGTTCTGTTCCTTTAGACCTCGGTTGGCCTGATTGGCTATGTAAGGCTTAAAGAAAATGGCAAGTACTTAAATAAACATGTAAATACTGAAAATAAACATAGTAAGGATATGATTGACATTTGCATAACACTGACTGTTATAAAGAATTCAGGCTCTAGCCTCAGCCCTTGGAAATAGCAAAAAAAAAAAAAAAAAAAAAAAAAAAAAAAAGCAATGAAAGCTCAGTTTTTTTCATGGGGGGAACAAAAGGGCACTGCTTTCTGTAACTGTGTGTAGAGTATTTCTGAAATGCTAACAAACAGGGACAGCTTTGCACTCTGAAGTTCAGACCTAGACCAGAACATGAACATCCTCAAAATTCAAGATAATTTCCAGATCCTGCTTTTCTAACTTAGCATTTTGGTGGGTTTGAGTTGCGATTTGGGAACTGCTGGGAATTTTCAAAATCTGAATATTTAGTATTAGGTCCGAATCTATTTTACCTGGTGCTGCCCAATGAGAAACTGGACTTTTCAGGATTGGAACCATTGACAAGAAGGAGGTACTGATGGACTGATTAAATGATTTCTGAGTCGATTTTCTGCTAAGACATATATGAATGGAAAGTTCAAAAATCGCAGGATTGACAATTGCATCCATTGTGCTATGTGGGTCACTGCTTCTTAGCATTAACGAGACATACTATTTGAATGCAAGCAACAGATTCAGTCTCTGCAAGGATAAGAATTAAAAGCACTGGAGGATGAAACTCCTTTCTTGTCTGGAGGTCAAATGCACCATACACACAGACCTCAGCAGATTGCCTGTAACCTCTTTTCAGTATAGCCATACAGAAACACGACAAATAGCAAAGAGTATCAGAGAGAAGCTCAGATTTAAGCTAAGATGTTCTGTGGGTGATTTAAAATGGAAGTATCAATTCAGAGCTGAAATGAAATAGATATGGTTGTCTTACTGTGCATCTGACAAACATGTATGTATGTGTAAAGTAGAATCTGACAGGAGATACCATTGTGTAAGTTCCATTATGATAAGGACAAGTGTTAGTGGTTCAATATATTAACATAGCCACATTTATTCTACTGACAGTCTTTGTTAGACATGTCATCTGAATTGTCTAAAGATCACTTGGATTTTACTTTTTTTAAAACCTTTTTATAGCTCATGACTTCTATAACCTATCTCTTGCTCATACACACACTCCCACATATCACAGCAATCTGTAAGATACCTTTCAACCAGTACACACAGGAAAAAGTAAAGATAAATCTGTAACCTTTTCTCTAATTACTGACAGTCTTAAAATGTATCAATTTTAGGGAGATATTTTATTTTATTTTATTTTATTTTATTTTATTTTATTTTATTTTATTTTATTTTATTTTATTTTATGAGCTTGGGGATTGATTTTTGTAAAGGTAACTGGTTGCAGTAAATCAAACTAATAATACCATTAATTGTGGCATACTTACCACTTTACTTGTGTCTCTGAAAAGTATTTGAATTTGCTTCTAACAATGTGACATCACAATTATACCCGTATTTATGTTATTTTAGAAATTAATAGCTTTTGTTTAAAAAGAGTTATCAATACAAACTTGTTTTCCAACTTCATTTAATGACTACTAAAGCACTGGAGGAGACGAGTACAGAGAGCATGAGAGTGGATGAAATCAATTGAAGGCTGAAATCTGAATCCTAGTAGACATTTATATTTTTAAATTACTACTGATTTCTTGGTCCCTTCCCTCCAGTATCAGCTCCCTCCCTGCCAAGCACATTAGCCTTGAAAGCTATCATTATCTCTGCCTCTAGCAGACAACTGTATCAAGACAGGTGCACATGAAGCTGTAACTGCTGCTCAGATGCTTTGCTCTGGATCCAGCTCTTGAGCTGGGCAGCAGCTGGGGAAAGTGGAGCAGCACTGGGGGGTCTCCAGATCCTCTTGGCCAGCATGGGGCAAACAGTAAGGGGATGGGAACCCACACAGTGCCTGTTGTGGTGGGCACAGGGAGGCAACCCCCACCCAAAGCCCTCCCTTCACCCTGTCTGCAGCACTCAGTGTAGGTATGTGCCCTCCCCAGGCACCCTTCACCCTGCAGGGGCTGAGCCCTCGGGTTTTCATGGGGCAGAATCTTGTGGTGCAGAATAAACGCTTCCATGAAAGGCTGGAAATCTTGACTGCTTTTTAGGAAGGGTAGGCATCCTAATGATTTTATGAACTATAGAAATGTAACAACCACTATATGAAACTCCTATTTTGAATGAACTTCAAAATTCTCTATCTATAAAAGCAGAGCAAGGGCTTCCATTTTAATTACTTTCCCTTAAATAAAATATGATACAATTGCTTTAATTGATGCACAGGAAGTTCTACCTGAATATGTGGAAGAACTTCTTTATTGTGTGAATGAGTGGGTGACTGTGCACTGGAACAGATTGTCCAGAGAGGTTGTGGAGTCTCCCTCACTGGAGATATTCAAGAACCATCTGGATGCAATCCTGTGCCATGTGCTCTGGAATGACCCTGCCTTAGCAGGAAGCCTGGACCAGATGACCCACTGTGGTCCCTTCCAACCTGACCCATTCTGTCATTGTCTGATGCTGCTATTATTCAAAAAGATCTTTCCTTTAAGAGCTTCAAATATCAGATAGATAATACAGAACATTCTGTGTTTGTCTTCTTTGAACAACATATATTTTTAAATAGTCTGTGATACAATTTTAGCTCCAGTACTGAACATAGGCTGTGTTTTCAGATAATACAACAACTGAACAGTACTGAATGTATCCCCATACAAAATACATGTGTATATATATTTGCAAGAGAACCCTTCACTAGGGAAATTCTGAGGACTGCAAATGAGGAAGTGGAGTAAAAAAAACCCAGTATTTTTCTTTTCACAGGAATTCAACTTCTCTCCTGAATTTTTAAATCACATGAACACCAGGCTACCTTCAGAAAAGAAGGTGTAAGCAATAAATAAGCTTTTTTAACAGTAAATTTTCTCTTTCAGATGCTAAGACAGAAACCCTCACCTAAGGGACCTGCCTGCAGAGAACAAGCCAGTCTAAGTCCATTGCACAGAGCTGTGGCACTCAGGATCCACAGACATGATTCACATCTGCAGATGAGGCTTCTGGCTCACCTCTTTACCATGCACTGCAGAGCCTGCCTGCTCCCATCCTGCTCCTACCTGGTGAAAAAGTGTGATTGTCTAAGAAAATGGAAGCTGCTCATTCCTTGAGTAAGCATGGACAGCTACTCACATAAATGCAAAAAGTTGGGAGATCACACTGTGGAAAACATGAACTTTCATGTTCCTAAAGTATCAACAAAACCAAGAACTGTCCCATCTCCTCTGTAGGTGCAACAACACACTCATCCATGAAAACCACACACTTGGGTCACTGCTGTGGCATAATGGTGTGTCCCTGTCACAGATGCTGTGACAACCTCATCTGTGCAGAGTAGTAACACTAACCAGACACACTCTCTGTCAAAATGTATGACCAATTTCTTCCAAACTACTTCAAAATCTGAAACCTCATATTCCTGGTTGCTCCAGATGGAGTTTTACAAAGCCCACTGCTGTGTAGCTGTGCTGGAGCCATATTCAGTATGCAGAGGCAATACCACAAACCCACTCCTGCCGAATGCAAAGCTGAACAGAAATCCTGATGGATGGCAGAATGCCAAATGGAAGAACAAAGTTAAAGAGTTTTGAGTGGTACAGAGGATAAGGACAGTCTTAAACTGACGTCTTCAACGGTCTCTGTGATGAGGTAATAATGATAATATCTGGCACTTTAATATCATTCTCCATCTGTCAGTTCCAGGATGTTTCACAACTTGAGTTACATTCAGATTTAGAACATGCCTGGTTTTATTTTGGTTTTACTAATGGGGAAGCTATGATTCATTTCTTTTCATGGCTACTTTTTTTTTCCTGTTTGCATTTTGCTTATAAGCGGAAACTGAGCATTCAGCCACATAAGCATTTGACTGCAAGTTAAAACACAGTACAAGTCCCTAAATCTAAGGTGTGTACCAAAGCCCCTTATTGACACATGGGTAGTGCAAAACCAGAACAGGGCTGTCTGGTTGAAGATGAGCTCCTAATGCCCTGCTCAAAGCTCCTGAGGTACTAAGAATAAGGCTAAAGAGCTTTAAACATTACACTATCGTTCATCCCATCAGCTTAGAGTAAAAACAAAGCAAAGCATACAGTGCAGAATACAGTGATATCATCCCTGTAAAGAAACATCTCACTGCAGGACAATGTGAGTACAGTATCCTAATCACAGAATCACAGAAAATAGTGCTAGAAGGGACCTCAAAAGGTTATTTAGTCCAACATTATCTCACAGCAGGATTAGCTATACCTAAATCATTTCTGACATATGTTTGTCTAACCTCTTCATAACCTCCCTAGGCAATTCTTGTGCTTAACTATCCTTACAGTGGAAAGGGCTTTTTTCCATAATGTCTCACCTAAATCTCCTTTGTTGTAATTTAAACCTACTACTTTTTGCTTTGCTCCCAGTGGACATGAGAAATGTTTTTTTCCTTCTTTACAGAAAAGTTGTACACACTAGAAGGCTATTATGAATTTCCTTTGGTTTTTTTCTTCTTTAGACTAAACAACTAAACAACTAAACCTGAAGATTGAAAGACTTTGTTCATATACTGTGTTTTCTACACTTCTGATCATTCTTTCTGCCGTCCTCTGGACTATATCCAATAACCTTCATATTTCTTGAAATATTGTGCTCTGAAGCCCACAAAACACAGATATTTTCATCTGACACAGCATACAGATAGAATCCTTCATCTCTCACAGAATGTAGTACATAGCAATAAAAAACCCCAAACTGAATTATCAGCCTTTTTGATACAAGCTGGTTACCCATGCAAGATACAGAGAAAGTCAAATTGCAGGACTCTTAAGTAATGTCCCAGAATGTAGCTTTAAGAAGCAAGTAATTTTTTTCTGAGAAGCATTAGACAGGAAGTTTCAAAGGGAATGTGCTGTTAGCAAAATAATTCAAGTTATTTTTCTAGATATAATTAATAACCGTGAGGCAACATCTCTCTGAAAAGCTGTAGAAGTCCCAATTGCCCCTCCCTATTTAGATTCATTTATAATAAATGTTATCACTAAATGAAAGAAGGAAGATAGGTTGCCTTAGCAGATCAAAGTAAATACAACAGGTCCAAGTACATGCAAGAAACACTAGGGATAATTCAGTGAAGATGAAAACATTTAGACATAAGGAAAAATACACAGGGCTTACTCATTGAAGCAAGTAAAATTCACATATCTCACTGCTCCGAGAAAATTCATATCAGGGCACAGCAGACATTATTGCTGTTACCATCATCAGATCTTGCAATGATTTTTTCATAGTTTTCTACAAGTTGAATGCTCTTGTGAATATTTTTGATGGACACTGCAGAAGGGGCTGACAGTTCTTTGCTTCTTGTCTGAGTGGTCAAGGTAAGTCAGAGAGTAACAATTTTTCAGACTATACCAAGTTATGGTTCAATCAATTAATTAAAAAAAAAAACCAACAAAACAGCTGGGAGAAAACCATAGGGGATCTTAAGTGTTAGCCATGAAAATACCCACATTGTGCTTCTTTCTTCATTGGCATGACCCACCTGAGTTATCATGTAGGTGTCTTAGACATCCTTTGGTAGGCAGAAGGGGTCTCTGTTAATAGTAGTATTCTCATTTATATTCCCTGGAAACTTGTACTACTACCTGTGCCATATTAAATCTGAATGTTTCTCTGTTCCCAAATAATACTACATAAAAATGCAGTAATAGTACTGGTTGAGCCAACCCCCTGAAAAGCCATGAAATTTGCTTAGAAATGTTACTGCTTTTATTTCAGGCATTTTAATTGTCTTCTACCATAAGCCAGTGCACATCTGCAAGATGTTTTCCAGTGACACAGAGATTCTCATTAAAAAAGAGAGGAAAGAAAGTTAATTCCTACATAATCACTTGATTCTCTAAGTGAAGGTTTCAAGAGAGAAGAAAAGATAACATTAAAGTTGCCATCCAAGTTTGTGAGAACAGGCACACTGAGAATGGATTGTGCTTGGGAAATGATACAATTTATGATCAAGACAATTGAAAAACCAAAAATATTTTTTTTTTTTTTTGTGCTACAAAATGCAAGCAATATTCATCATACAAATGATAAACATGCTCCCCAGGGAAGTGGTCACAGCACTAAACCTGACAGAGTTCAAAAAGTGTTTGGACAATGCTCTTAGGCAAGTGATGCGACTCTTGGGGATGTTTGGTGCAGGATCAAGATCTGGACAAAATGACGCTTGTGGGTCTCTTCCAACACAGGATATTCTATAGTCCTATAAAACCCCACGTTCAAAATTAAGAGAGTGTCTAAAACCACAGAAATATTAATTTTAGACACCTTTCATACAGTTCATACAGGTGATCAAGCAGTGTTACCTGGTGGGTTTTCACTGTATGTTGATGGTCAGGATCATCATTAATGATTAAGTAAATCAAAAGCAAACCATGCAGTTTCATCTGTTGCTTTCCATCATGGTGATGGAGGGAGCTTAAAACCTGAGATAACTTGAACATCTGTATTTATACAACAGAGAAAAACAAAGAAGTGACCCAAATATTTGGAGGCCTGAAATCTGACAGGAAGTTTGGGTTTACTGATTAGAGTGACTAAGACTGGTATTTGGTATGTATGTCCCTGTGATGAACAGAATGATCAAACCCAAAGATTCACAATTTATCCCGTCTTTGTTTCCATTAAGTTAAAGTAGAAATCATTTATGCAACCAAATCTTGTCACCTATAAGTGAACAAGTGCAAAGAAAGATTTTTTTATGAGAGTCAAGGTTACTGCAAAATTACCAGAGACCATTCAAAACACCACCCAACAGAGGGAGGGGAGGTGTGTTTTCATCATCTCATTTTTATAATCCTCTTCTGTATCAGTTAACTGTATAATGAAAGACTAACTTTTAAAGTAAGTGGGTATCTGGGGAATATTCTAGTGCTATACACAGGAATATTTTATATACCACACTCACTGCATTTTTAAAATAAATTGAAAAGGATCATTCAAAATTTCTGTTGATTAGGAAAACAGTCTTAAAATTAAACAGCAGAAACCTCACATGTAAAGAGAACCCTAAATGAAAAATAATAAAACCCCCCCACTCCTTTTAAATCTACTACACTAATCTTTTCAAAATCATTCTGTTAAAAATTAAACCACTTCAGGTTGTTTTATATAGTACTGGTTCTGTAAGTGATCTTAAGCCCCTTTAAAGCTATTATATACTCAAAATTTGACTGCAAAATTTTATGGTACGATCACATAATGACAAAAACGCAGTCATATACAGTTCCTATATTTTTTGGTACACAGTTAATTTGGTGACTATTAACATTCTTTTCTACTTTATGTTTTAATATCCTTTGAGTCACACAGGGCCAAGGTCTCAAAACTAATCATAAAAAACTACCGACTGCTATTCACTCTAATATAATAACCCTTTATTTAAAACAACTTCCAATAAATTTCATTATAAGAAGTTATTAAAAGGGTTAAAAACCTATTAAATGTCAAAGAATTTGCCTGACTCAAACTTCTAATAAAGAAACAGAATAGGCTTTCTTTCTGAATTATTTAAATCTTTACTGACTGTGCACTGAACCATGAAATTAGAAAAGTGTTATTAGAAGTGTTCTCTGGTTTTTATAAAAGTTGTAGCATAGAATATATCAAACCACAGTCTTTAACTAGACTAGTTAAAGAAATAGGTTTTTAATCCTGAATACATGGTTTTCACTGATATAAAGGGTCATAATTAAAAGTCTGGCCTGGAAGCTGAAGATAATAAAATTATTATTACAGCAGCATACATGTTCATTTGGTATATTCTGGATGCATGTTTCCATTTTAATTTGGACAAATATCTTCAATTTTGTTTGATCTTGCAAAGTCCACTAATTTGGACCCTCTCAGCAAACAATTAAGCTTTTAATAGTGACTCATTTTAAAGAATTAATGATGAATAATTTGTGTTATCTTTTTCTCTTTTTTAAAGTGTCTAATGCTTAACAGCAGGTATAGGTTAACAGCAGACAAATGGAATCTAGGAGGTACAAGGCAAATATTCCACCACACAACTCCTGATAACAGCATTATCACTAAACTGGTTTTGTTGGTTTGTTTGGTGGGTTTTTTGTTTTGTTTTGGTTTGGTTTGGGGTTTTTTTTGGGTGGGGCAAATAACAAAAGAATAATTTTTTATTTCAGCAGTTATTTGCATAAGGAAAACAATCATGCATTTCACATTTATTTTAGTGATGCTAAAGAACTCCTGAGTAAGCAGTATATTCACAGATTCACTCAAACACACCTGAATCAATAGCCTTTCATCAAAAGAAATGAAGTCAGAAAGGTGCCTGAGAGACACAATATTATCTCCCCTTCTTTTATACAATAAAAATAGAGGCATCCAGGGGACACAAAATGATTAAGTCTAGGAATACAAACTAGATCTTCGGAAATAATGTTGACAGTGTGCTTGGAGTAGGGCAGGAGGGAAAAGAGGATGCAGGCAGCTGCTGTTGCCTTTGCAGTGCTCTGCTCTTGTGACTGACCAAAAACAACAGAGTCGCCAGTAAGAGGTTGCTGTAACCTTCCTTGGCTTCTGCTCCATTGTATCCCACTCCATTCTGTTCTTTTCTGGGTTTTTTTTCTGTGGTGTTCAGCAGTGTCAAACTATCTTCCTGCAGTGAGTTGGGCAATGTCACTATTATCTGTCACATGCTGCTTGCTGTATCTGCTTTAACACACAAAGGTACCCTGACCACACCACCCAACTCTCCCCATCACCAAGTAAAGGAATTTGTATTGGGTACTTTTCAAGAAATGTATAGCAATGTATAGTTATGTCCATGTGGGAAGAGTCAAAAAATTCCTTCTGGTTAGAAAATCACACTAAACCAGCCGTGACAGCTGGAAGGTTGATACAATATTGGGGTGTCCTGTGTCTCCTAGCTCTACAGGAAAACACTAAGTGATCTAAACTGATATCTCATCTCAGTCACAAGAAATGCCAATTTCTTCCCAAAGGAGCAGCACATCAACTAGAACAAGGAATTTTTAAAATACTGTTGATGAGATTTAATAATCTAAATATGGTACTTCACTGAAAAAGTTTTTGCAAGGGAGGAGTGGCCATCTTTCCAGTGTCATCCACCTACTTAGGCACTGAACAGAAATATAGGGCAGAAGAAACCTCAAATGAAAATTTCCATTACACAGAAGGCAGAGAAAGGACTAAAACCAGAGTTTTCTATGTGCCCTAGTCATCTCACTACCCCCATAATTAAGTTTATGAGAATTCCTGCCATTCTGTACAAACATTTAATGGATCTTGTTTCCACTCTACAGGAGTATGAAGCTGGATTTTTGAACCCAAAATCACACAGGCAGACCTAGTCTGCCGTTTTCTATATTCTTCCTCTTGGGCACTGTGATGTGCAACATCTTTGAAATTATTTTCTGGAGCCATAGGGTCCTGTCTGGGGCTGTGACTTACAAAAGGCCTTGTTACTGCAACAAAATCTCCTACAGAATTAATCATTAAGCAAAGTCTGGACATGAGTAACTTTAGGCATGGCTGGATTAAGGAAGAGTCAGGTCAGTGCCCTGAAGGCCCATTGATAAATTCCACCTCTGTCTAAGCAAACTGTTTTGCCAGCCATTTCAGTCCTGGGTAGGATCCGTGGTGCTGTGCTTGCTCTTGCATTCCCATACCCAGTAGTTGCATCAAACCAGAGGAACCTTCCTGTAACTTCCTGCCACCCTGATACTAAACTACACAGAATTATGATGGTACATTATCTGTCATTCACCTGAAATCCACAGTCATCCAGGGTTTGTTTGTGCATTTTGTGAGTTTCTGGACTAAGTTAATTTTCCTTGAGAAATATACCTTTTCTTGCTAATACCAGTAGCTCTGAAAAAAACACACCATATCCCACATGATTCTACTTTTGAATACAAAATCTTTAAAAAAAATAAAATTAGACTAATAAAAATGAGTTGAATGGTTTAAATTGCATTAGTGAAAGAATCTTTTAACAAATCTTTCTGTTGCTATGTTGCAGCCCTGTAAATTCTCAGCATGAGTGATAGAACTAGTGGAAGTTGAAACAAAAAGCCTGCAAAATGTTTAACTCAGAAAAGATTGTTTTTCATACATATGATCTTGTTATCAAGTGATAAACTTACTGATATTTGTAACTGTATTGTCATAATTTCCTCTGCAATATAAACTTAATGCCATTGTCAAATATTGTGGGTTTTGCAAATGTTAAGCACATGTGTTACTGCTGGGCAAGACACTTTTTGTAAGCTATGAAAAATATGCTTGGCTCTCAGGGAAAAAGCAATTTAATGATATGCTAATAAGTCCATCATTCTTCTGTATTGTATTATTTACAATTTTGTCTCTAAAACCTATTTAACATCTCCAGTGTAATTATCCATCTGCATCTTGCCAAGTCCAATATTATAATTCTGAAATAGGAAAAATCTCAATTATTTTATTTTCAACTATGTAGAAGATGAACAGATATCCAACAGTCTCAAAAGATGAAAATTAGTAAATTTATTTTGCTTAATGTCCATTATATTGGCATGCAACTGAAGATAATCTGGGGAACCATATTTTTAATTAAGAATGTATCTTTATTTTCCTGGTTTGATATTTCTAAATGTGGATATCTTACTTAATAAAGCCTGATCAACTTACCAAAACAACTTTAGAGCAAAACATAACTCCTTGAAAAGAAATACTTTGGGCAATCTCAACTTCTTATTTCTTTTTAAACTCATCATTCAGTCTATTCTTTTGGCTTATGAAGCTCTCGTTTTCCCATTAATCTTTAGAATAAAGCAATAACCTTGATTTGGCTCAGAAAACTCCTTTTTTTTCCCCCTTCATCTTATAAATCTGTACTTTCAACTGTTACTGAGTGGCAACCAACACCTGGAAAAGCAGTATTTGATGATTATATGTGCATACAGTGATTCAACTCCATCCCTGAATGCTGAGGAAACATAGTGGAGCATTTGGTAAGATTGTGTTGTGATATAATACTTGTTTTGCATATCTTAACACAGACAGTAGGAACAAACCAAAGAAAATCAGCTGGTTTGTATGAAACTCACTACAATACAGAAAAGTTTCATAGTGAAAATTAGGGAGGAACCAATTTCTATCTGCAAGGGAGAAAATAGTGAATAAAGAAATTTACAGAGCATGAGCTCAGGACATTAAAGAAAGACAACCTGAATTACAAGAACTTTCGAGCTTGGAAATGATGACTTCATGGTGAAGAAAGTGATGTATACAATGATAACATGATAGGTTACCCAGACCCTACAAAGTTGGGCTTTAGAAAGAATTTTCATGCTAGAGAAGGCTGTAACTACTGTGTATTCAGAGTGGTTTTTCCACAGAGATGACAAGATTTGTAGCTTCACAAACTCATGTAAGTGTTGAAACGCTTTGGACAGTTGCCTCATTTTATAGAAAATCTGAAGACCTCTAGGATGCATTTCACCTTTCCTTTTCTTCTTGGATGATGGTTCTAGATATATTATACTTCTAACTTCTGTTGGACCTACTAACTTACTATTACCTAAAATAAAACATGATGACAATTGATAGCATTCATACAGCACAAAACAGAGCTTCTTACACTTCCCAGGCTTGTGAGAACACCAAGCTTGTTCTGAAATCCCCAAATTCTTCTGCTGCCCATAAATCAGACCTGCTGACAGAGGCCTTGGTTCTAATTTTCAACATATTAACAGGACCAATCCAGATTAGTGTAATTGGATAAAATGAACTCAAATGTAAGATGGGGTCTACATGCCAAACTTTTACACTGCCAGGAGGTTACCCTGGAAGCCTCTCTGACCAGGCAAGTACTCACATACTATGCAAGAGAATAGTTTACAAATAGAAAGCTTAGAATTCACATAATCTTAAAATGACAAGACTGAGGAACATCCCAAGTAACACAAAGGCATATCAGCAGTCTTTTTTCTTGTTCTCATGCCACTGGCTGCCTTCATATTAGCTGAGCTATTTACACCAGTCTACTATTCAACCAGTGTGTAACCTCATATGGTGTTAGCACAGACATTTTAAGTTTCATTAATAACCTAGAATAGGGTCATCCTCTACTAGTAATCATGAGTTTTGTAACTACCTTATCTTCCCATACTTTTCTCAGGAAAGTAATGATTTTAGTCACTTCATGAAGAAATTTTAAAACATAATTGCCGTGTGTACAAAACTGCATCCATGACTGTTCACATAATTGCTGCAATTATGAATGCAATTCGGGTAAATATGCAAGCAGACTACTAGCTAAGTCTCTAACTGGTAATTTATGTGTGCCTTTACCCAATTTGCATGGGCAATTTTCATAATTACCTTCCCAGGTTTAGTACATAGATCTTGGGACTAATGAATACTAATAACTAATAACTAACGAAGGAATGATGAAGGATGCATGAGCAACTAGTGGAATAAGTAAATTAGAAGCATATGGAAAAAAAAAGCCCAAGAAATGGAAAAAATTCAACTTCAGCATATACATTTGCCTTTTTGTACATTTTATTTGGAAAGAGTAGGATATGAGTAATGCAACTAGAGAGGTTAAGTTTCTTCAATTAACCTTTCTTCTCCTATTTTAAATATGCAACATACCCTTTCTGGTAGTCAAGATGCCCAAGGATTTTCAGACAGACAAGTTACATATGTATAGTGTAATTTACAGTAAGTGAAATTGTCATTTTAAGTGTCTAACTCTTCATCTGAGAAAAGCAGACATGCTCGTCATGAATGTAAGGCCAAAACAGGGTCCCAGTGGTGTTTACAGATAAGCAACTGAATGAGTTTACAAGTGTCCTCTTTCTCTGAAGAATAAAGGTAACATACTGCATTCAACTGAGAGGCAATTCAACAAATTTTACATCTGTTGCTACACTTAAAACCATATTAATAAGGAAAATCTTGGCTTTTAGGAAGACAAGAGAATAAAAGAAAAACAGATGCTTCTGTTAGCCTTGATCATTACCTATAAAAGAGTTATGCATGTAATGCCAATGCATTACATTTACATTCCAGAATTTTAAGGAGAGCTGTACCAAAAAAAAAAAAAAAAAAAAAAAAAAAAAAAAAAAAAAAAAGGCATGTTAGAGAAAAGTAAGGACCCTAAAGTGCCTTCTGTAACACTGTGTAAGAACTACATCCCATTATGGAAACCTTCAAATCAAGCCCATACATTTAATTACTCCTAATCTTTCAGAAAGCAAAATTTTAACAATTTTTATTCCTATGTCTACAATATTTGGGAAAAAATATTGAAAACTTAAAGAATATATATTTAAATGTAGAGATTTCTTTTAAAAATTCTGAACTGCTTTTACACAGTGCACACGCACATCCTATGGTTGACATTTATGGCACCAGAAAAGACCATTTTTCTTCTCAAAGTTGAGCAAACAGCATCTGCCATAAGAAGTGTGGGTTTTTAAGAGAGATTGCTCAGATAAGGTCATATGTAGAATACTTGCTCCCCTCGATAACTCCAATTAATCTTTTTAGTGTATTAAATTTTACTCCTGCCACCACTGTAGAGTCAACAAAACCATAGCATAGTAAGTGGGGCTCTATGTTGCTAAGAAATGGCAAACTGAATTCTTAAATAATTTCTAGATGAATAACCAACCTCTGCCACCTAAACCAATCTTCCAGCACAAACAAGAGGAGAGCTGACACATACAAGCCAGCAAGCAAACAAACAGTCAAATCCCTGCTCATGACTGCTCATAGATACTTCTATAATCCCTGCTCATAGATACTTCTATCTCTTCAAAGCATTGCTAAAATAATTTAAAGTATTGAGAAATGATAAACATTGCTTTATATCATACTGTATCAGTGGTATTATAATATTCTGAAAAATAACAACAATTTGCAGTGTTTAACGCACCAGATGCTAAATTTTATGTCTGAATGAAAAATATTTTGCATGTAAGTAACTATCATTGCTAGTTAGGAAATACAACAAAAAGAAAAAAAAAAAAGAAAAAAAGCAAAGTAGTGCCTTCATCCTTCTTACACTGAGGCCTAACATCCTCTGTATCTGCTGCAGTCTGGAGTTTGACAAGCTGTCCTTGCATCCAAAATGCTTTCCTTAATTTTAGAAAAAGAGAGCAGATTTGTAACCAATTAATCTTGATATGTTTGCAAACAATGTTGGTAGACTGAACACACTAGAAGTACTTTTGAATGATATCAATGTGATGCTCAATTTTTTCAGCTTGAAATTAATTTTGTAATTTCAGCACTAGAAAAAATAAACATGCTCAAAAGGCAAACAAGAACTCTACAAGGTGTTAAAATTCATTGGATAATTTTCATTTCCCCGGCTGAAACATAGGTGAGTAGTTGTGCCCACATACAAGCCATGCTTTTCAGCTTTATCTCATTTTCTAATTATTTTGCTTTAATGCTTTTTTTCCTTACACCTCATTGCATGCATAACAATAATATTATGGCAGCACTCTAAGACTGAAATTTTAGAATATGTAGATTAAAATTCTGAATCATCAGAGTATCCCTTTATTGCAAAGTTATATTCAATTTCTACACTTACTCAGTGGTTGTCACTTGTGATAATTGTTAAAATCTGACTGGACCACTGTAGCTGGGAACTACTGTGAAAATCCTTACTGACTTTAAAGAAAATGTCCTGGTTTTACTGTCAACAATTTAATAAAAGACATCTTTCTGTTACTGCCTCTAGCAAATCTACATGCTGTAATTAATATTGTAGAAAGTACAACAGGAAATCCTCCCCTTCCCCTGGAAGGAATTTTGAGAATCTGCAAAAAAAGATGAAATTAGGTAGCCTTGCATCTGAGAATGGTTCTTTAGTCTGTGATGGTTTTTGCACAGAGATTCTGATTCAGGGACAGAAAAAACATGCATTTTTTTCTTTCTTTTGACATTGACGGGATATAAACTGGGGCTATAGTTTCTTATATATTTAGAAATACTCCTCTTAATGAGTTATTTGCACATTATCTTGTGGACATCTTGTTTTCCTCACCATATTGGTGAAATGCAAAGTGCTCTCCCACACAGAGAAATAAATGCTTTTTTTTAAAGAAGTAGAACAAGTACTTTAAATCTACATTCTCTGAATTCAGTTCTTGTAACAACAAAGTTACAGTGTTTTCTCATGGGAGAAATCAATATGTTTCAGTAATTAGTGTAATTAAATCAGAGAGATCATCAACACAAGAGAGTATTAAAAAAATATAGAATACAACACAATAATATATACTGAGAGTTGGACGAGACATGATTTAACTATATCCTATTTTAACGTAAGGAAAATGTTTAATAAAATGTTTAATAACTAAATTAAATCTTGCCTTAACAAAGAATTCAGCAAGTATGATATAGGTGTACATTTTAAAGAGAGAATTTTGTACAGTTTAGCTCCCACTTACACTAGGAATAACAGTAAAATAAAGTAAATGGAATTAGAACACAGCTTTCAATTTCTGTGATAACTCCTGGAAACTATTTAATTTATGTAGCAGATGTTCACTGAAATGACTGCCATGCTACTTAGCCTTCTAAAACTGCTGAATGAAGCAGCTATTCCTAATTGCTATCCCACTGTTACCTAATTTGTTCCTCCCAAGTTGCACTCTGTAGACTGACCTGAACAATCTATCCATGTGTCCTTCTCAGAGGCGTGGATACATGACACAGGGCTTTGGGTTATTTTCCAGTGTAGCTCTGAGATGGCAGGTCTGGCTAGTTAACTTGGGAGCATTTGTAGAGCTTGATGCCATCTGACATGCTTAAGAAGCAAAGCTTCACTGAACTGCATAGGAATCAAGGAGCTAAACTATACTTTGGCTCCCAAGGCCTCAAAAAAGTTGGGATCAGAAATGTATGAAATGCTATGCTACAACATATCAGGATGGTCCCCCAACATAACTCACATTTAAATGTACACATTGATTTCCACTGTGGTATAGGTTTTGCTTAGCTTTAATATTAGTCTAAAATATTCTGCAAAATGGACTCCAAGCTGCTGCCACCGGTGCTCATCTCCAGAATTCTGTTTAAAAGCAGCACTATTCTCAAAATCTTTTACGTCCAAAGCTGATTTTCCTGCCTCTTTGGAAGACTGTGTTTCACATACATTTCACACCTTACAGCAGACATTAGATGATAGAAGTGAAAGCATCATCTGGTTATCACTGAGCTCCACAGCTACAGCTCATGGTGCACATGCAAGGTGGAAGAGCAAGATTCTTCCCCCATTTCCAGAAGTACCATGTCTGCCTCTGGCACTGTCATGCCTGAAGCAAGGAGAGAGGTGATCTCTCGTGGGGGTGCAATATATCCTTCCCTTGAGATGTCTGAAAAAACACTCATGCTGGATTCAGCCAGACCTCAGGGGATGTGGTAGCACATATCCTGGAGGGTATTCTTGCCTCTTTTCTTCCTGTCACTTTGTGCATCCATAGTGTTAGTTATAATTTAGCATTAAATGTGCAATTTCAAATAAATTCCTTTCAGATGGATACATTCACAAAACTGAAAATGAAACCAAACCCAGTAACAAAACCCAGGTTTTTACCTCACTGTACAAATTCTCACCAGTATGGTCTTGCCTATCCATGTCTTCATCAAAAGCTATGTAAGCAAAAAGATGAATTTGAACAACTCCTGAGTTGGTAAAATTTCCCTAGGTTTTTAATTTGTTAACAAATGTACTTTTTTGTCAACAAAAAATTCTATTTTTTGCTTTCAGAGCAGGAGATACTGAGCAAAAGAATCATTTTAAAACAATGTTATGTGTATGAAGACTACGTTTTGGCTATTGAATTTTGAAATTTAATTTTTTTCTCTAGATCATTACATGAGAGTTAAGATATAATCTTCCACTTATTCATACAAAATAACATCTTCAAAGACATTTACAAAATCTATTAATGCTTTCAGTTTGCAACGAACATTTGGAAATGGTAATTATAGAACTGTGATAACTAACTTAAAGTTCAAGAAGACATGATTGGCACAATAAATAATTGGTTTGCTCCTACTTAATCTACATTAATGTAAACAGTAAATCTTCTCTTAAATAAAGATTGTGTGAATCTTCATTTATCTTTTATGACAAGAGAGCAAAGGTTGTAGCTTAATGAATGGAAAGAAGCAACAAGGTCAGATTTAAAAGCCTCAAAGGTCAAATTTCTGACATCTCTGAACATTGAAAAAAACCCCTAACATGGTAATTACTATTTTGGTCAAGCCACTGAGGTCTATTTTCTATTTCAAAAAGAAATGAAAAAAGCACTATACTTCAGAAAGTTGAGAACCAGCACTTGGTACACACAGTCTGTAACATAACTCCCTGAATTATAGACTCCTTCCATCACAGAAATAAAATACAGGATACAGCAATGAGAATTCCATTTGAGACACCACATGTCTATTAAATGGCCAGTGCCTATCCACACCTGGAAAGTGTTTAGGGAAAAAAAGCAACAAGCAGTCTCTCCCAGAACCGTGACATTGCCTAACTTTGAATATAAAGTATTTCCAGGGATTCCTATTCCTGAACCACCCCAGATTTGGTGAAATTACAAGCAGTTCTGAATCTTTGAACACAATGGGAAGATAGGCACTGATAAAAGGTCCAGAAAGCCACATAATTTTATTTTACATATGCATTGATTTTTGCCCAAATGGAAGATCTCTGTCACCTAACAGGGTTATCCATAGATTCAAAGAGTTGATCTGGGTCATTAATAACAATAGTAAACTGATCATCATTCCAATAGGACTTGACAATGGCTTTTTTTCAAAGTGGATACTAATGTATTGATGCCTCTGAAGTTCATTACAGCAGTAATAAATCATTAGCTTCCAGAAAATTATTTATAAGTTGGTTAAAATTCATTAGAATGGACTGTCAAGCTACTCTAACTGAGATGATGAGGTTGGTACTAAAAATTTTTTTTTTCAGGTTCTCTAACAAAAATGGTGATGACTCAAAGTAATCATATCACGAAGACAAAAATAAAACAAATCATTCTAATGATTTACTTTAATAGCACGTTTCAATCTTCATAAAAGGGTGAGTGAATTTTACTTTGAGCTGCTGGATACATTTCTTTTATTCACTGCTGGCAGCAAACTCTTAACCTACTAAGCGCTAGTACTGACCCCAATGATTATATTTGTGTTTACTTTAACCAAAAGAAAGATACTGTGTAACTATGGTTACTCTGCACGGGTGCTTGTGTAATAACAGTTTATTATAATGTATAAGTAGCTTGTCAGGCATGCAGCTCTGCTGTAAGATTAGCAATGATAATATCACAGGAAGTATATGGGCCACAACTTGATACCCACAATGTTTATGTTATGCAAATCTTTTACTATATTGCATACACTACTTCTAGTTACTACTTAAGAAGCTTAACTACAGCTCAGACCTATCAATATGCAACTCCAAAATTTTTTACTTTCACACATGCTTTTAATTAATACCCATTGAACACTGAACAATTTATTCATGGTATTCAGCAAACTTCACATTAAGTCTAACACTTAGTCTCATGGGTTCCTCTGCAACACTACTGCAGTCAAGCTAAAGGCTCCCTGTGTTAAACAGGGTACCTGACCTGTCCCCTCCTGGGCCACCACACACAAGGGGCTGTGCAGGCCTAGCACCTCCTGTTGTTTTTTTGCTGCTGCCTGCCATGAGCATGGCATGGCCACACAGTGTGGGAGGCGTGTGGAAAGACCCACCACCACACAGGACAAGGCAGGATCACAGGACAAGGCAGCATCACAGCCCCGTCATCTGGAGAGGCACAGGCATTGCTCTCTTTCCCTCTGGGACCACGCACAGGATTAAAAAGATGGTTTGGAAGAGACACAGGTGGTCATGCTGCTCCTTCAACCCAGGTGCTGGTGAGTAAAGACAGCACTTGGACAGACACAAATGCCACCATGGCTCTGAGCTGCCATGAAAAGCTATTTTCACTGTTTTCTTCCTGCACAGTATTTTGCCTAAGTGTCAGAAATAAGCCCCAAGTGATTTGTCCTTACCCTTTTAAACAGGTTGAGCTTGTGCTTGAGCAAGTAGCTTGCTTGAGCAAGTAGCTCTTACACAAGGAGCCCTTCCAGACTAAATACATTAAAGGCTTGTCTGTAATGCCAAGAATAAAATAAAATAATGTCTTCTGGAAATACATGATAAGAATTGTTATGAACCCTACAGAAGACAATACAATAGCATGTTATCCTCTTTCTGTAATTCAATTATAAGGGTGCATTGCACAAGGGCCATGAAATATTTAGGACCAGATATTCAGAAGGCCAAGTCTGTATGTTTACAAGCTCAATTTTGTGTCTGCAGTCTGAAATGGGAGGAGTTGTGTTTCTAGCTAACTAATCTGGCTCTCTTAAGGTATCATTAGGGGTAGAAGTACTTTGGAAATAAGAATGCCTGCAAAGAAAAGAACAAGGTGATCTGAATAGCTTTGAATAATATAGTTAACAACACTAATGTTATAAGATAATTTCTCTTCCTGTATTTACAGTGGAATCTCTACAGGCCAATTCTCCTTTCTTTAATTTGTAAGAAATCCCCCACAGGAGGATGACAGGTTCCTCTGAATGCAGAAAGAGAGGGGTGGGCATGTAGTCAAACTTACAGAAGGTTGGGAGATTTTTTAATTGCAAATTAAAAATGCCATTTCGCACAAAATGGAGCTCTCAGACCAGCCAACATGGATGGGTAGAATTAAAACATCCCACTGACAATTTCATCCCAAGTAAGCACTCCGTGAGAACCAGAAAATATAACCTTCAAATATGATCATTTTACTCTTAGTTAACATTTCACTGGCGTATTTTAAAGAGCTTTTCCTCCACAGAGGCAAATGTTAAAATAAGGATGCCAAAAGTATAAATGAACACTTGCACATGCTAACAAAGAAATCACCAACTAAGTAACCAGCACAGAAGTCTTAAAAAAGTCATGAAAATATCCTTAAAAACTTCTAAAAATGAGAGAATCTCTATTAGAAATGCCAGTAGAAAATGGTTAGCTGGTTCTAGTTGGATATGTATGTTTTGGAGCAAACCCCAGGTCTTTTACATGGCTATGAAATTACATCTCACAAAGACTCCTTGAACTATCCCAAGTCAAGGCAGTACTTTAATACTTGATAAGCATAAGTTGGCACAGAACAGAACTACTCGTGGCCAACACAAGCTCAATAGCAGATAATGAGAATTTTCACCCATTCAAGACATGGCACGTAACTTGCTGGCCAGGTTACCTTTAGAATGATTAAAGTAGTGCAAATCATACCAGCCTCTATCTGGCAGGAACACTAGACAAAATTTGCCTAACTCTGTGCTGCTGCTACATCCAGATGCAATTCTACCAAAACAAACTTTCTTCTTGGCATTCTGCATATGTCCAGTCTTTGCAAATGAGTCTGTGGCTGTTCTCAATTCATCCTACTGGACTGCTCCTCCAGCCAGGAGTGGATGGTTTAGTGGGCTTGTAAAAACATACAGGCAACTGAAGAAAGGGTACAGGCCTCACCACGTGAGTTATAAAATCTTCACAAAACTATCTTTATTCATGCCAGGAAAAAACCCAGCGGCAAAATAGACAACAATCTGGCTCACTGCACAAATGCCTTCCAGAAAGCAAGAAAATAAATAGATGATTCTCATGCCAAAGTAAAAATTCTGCTATGGACTGAGGTTGAAAACTCTTCAGTTAAACTAAAAGGAAGCAAAGACATTAAATGCCTCTTCATCCTCATCCACGTGAAACTTGTGTTATCACAAGTTTAATAAAGGTTAATCAAAGAAGGACAACATCTGATGTGTGCTGCTTAATGCAGTTTTCTGGGGTCCAGGGAAATGCTATCATCAAGATAAAATCTAAAATTATGGACTCTAGAACTAATGTAATGCAAATGACTTCCCTAGATCTGAGAGTCCTGTTTACGTCCTTCAGCAAACACATGTATGAAGAGCTAAGTGAAAAGACACCACAAGACAACAACTCCTGGCATCAGGAATGAGTCTGAGCATTACAGGATAGATTTCTGCTCAGAGTGCTCCCCGGCAAGCCACCACCATACTACTCCTTTGTGAAGCAGTTTGAAGGATCTCCACATTTCCAAGGCATTTTTTAACCACCATGTTGGTGGTTAAAAAGCTCCTTATTGCTGCCACCACAAACGTGTAGCCCCACTTCTTGAACCATACCAATAACCAGGAGGATTTTGGTTATGCTGTCCTAACCCAGCACACCTCTTGAGGAGGATTCTCTGGATATCACATTCAGCCTAAGGAAAGGAGAGATGGACGTGAGCAGAACTGCATAGGCATACATCAGGACACAACATTGCACAGATACACAAAGACACAGCATAAATTCTTGCTTGCTTTTATAGCTCATTCTCTCCATAGGGGAAAAATTTTGCCCTTTATACTCTGTCTATCTAATACAGACACTTACCACCACCTCCTCCAAGTGGAATGTGCACCTGCAATTGTTGGGTGATAAAAGACATTTATCTCAATCTGCTCTGGAAAAACTGACAATGAATGAAGATGAGAAATCCTTGATTAAGACCTGGGAAGCAGAGACTGACACAAATTTATGAGTTTTTTTATAGCACCTGTATTGTTTGGTGGTGTGTTTTTTTTCCTGTACTCAGATACAATAAATGTAATCCTTCAACTCAAATTCTGCATTGAGGAAGAATACAGAAACAGAATAGCTTCTGCTTTCTCTAACAAAGCAAACATGTATAAGGTTAAGGAAATGAATTAACTTCAGAATGAGAAAGGTAAAGTAGATAATTTATTTGTACAAGGGATCCATAATACAGGATTTTTAAGTACAAAAGAGTTTTGCATACAACATTTTGAATCCCACCACTCTATTTTACTGCACCTTCCAAACACTGCGTGCTGGTAATGCAGATAAACATCTTTTCCCCCATTTTAGACAGAGAAACAGAGGTACAAACAGAAATTTGTCAAGCAAAAGTAAAAAGCAAGATAAGAGCACTTCTCTGCATAAAAATGGTTCTAACTCTAAGTCCATCAGAAGCATTGCAAGCCTTTCCAAATATTTTATGGGATTTGAATCATGACCTGGAAGACTTAGGACTAGCCTTCTCTGTCAGTCATTAAGTCCTCAATCTGATCTCTTCTTCCATCAATCACTTTAACCTATTTGTAGTTTGGATTGTGACCACATCAGAGGAACTATGTGAATTGCACAGAAATGCAATGGAAGCATGAGAATGTCTCTGAAGGATCCTTCAGCAGTTCACCAGAGAGATCATGTCTCCATTCTGTACTTAGTGCAATACGCAGTAAAGATAGACACCTCTTCTGAAAAGATCTTAACATGGTTTTTCAGCTAAGGGAGCTTTGCCAATTGCATATGCTTGGAGACCTGAAGGTTCAGGGGTAGGAAATCAGGCATGAAAGACCTCATATTCCTTCTTTCATATTTATTAAATACTCTTCATTATTTTTTCCATCTTTTACTGGAAATGACAGATTTTTACTTGAACTTCTATACTAACACCCAAGGAATCATCTCTCATTTCAGATATGTACACACATTATTGTTGATGGTAATGTCAGTATGAAGGCAGAATTTACATCAATCATTAAACTTGTAAATTCATATTTGACTGTGATACTCTCCTACTCTGCATGTATATGAATAAATACTGATGAATACTATGATTTACAATTCCTAGTAGCTGGATGTCCATAAAACTACCTGAAATGACACATTTAACTGTTAGGGCAACTAAGAAACTTAAGCAGAAAAAATTGTTACTGTGTGCACACAACACATACAGACTGATACTAAGCTGAAAAATGAAAACACAGTCCTATTTTAAAAGGAAATTAAATACGTCCCTAGGTAAATAGGCATTATGCCATACACAACTACCTTCTGTGTTTTGGAATAGCTGCTTTTCAAAACCTGACACCGGCAGTTCCTTTGCCTTTTTTCCCCCCTCTGCTGCTGGCCATTATGCCAGTTTTTGACACAAACTCTGAACTAAATTTGAGATTTTATTTTACCATATGTCTCTTTCTGAGGGCTAAACAAGGTAGTCTTTTTATCCAATACTTTAAAGGACTTGGCATAAACCTCAATAGCCATTGTAAAGATGATAGGAGAAAGTTGTCTTTGACTAAAACTGGAGGCATTAAGACCCTGAATCAGCATGAATTGCACTGAACAGAAATACCTAAAGATTCTTCATTTAATAGTGAGAACAGTAAGAATCCATTAGCTGCCTCTCTGGTCACTGCCCAGAATTTGCCAATGTTTTCTGGTTGGTAATGCAACAAGGCAGCGTTTCTTGGCATGTCTGTGCAAAGCAAGAAGAATATCACAAGGTGGTTTTCTTGGCTTTGACACTCCCAACAGACTGCAGCATGTGTCAACAGAAAAAACCAGAGTGACATGCCTTCCACTTTAAGCGACAGATGCATTACATGCCAGAAACCAGCAAAAATATCCTCTTTAATGTAGCCACCAAAAAGATATCTAAAATTTGATCTATGAAACTGTTCTACCAAATAAACCATATTCACTCATGATGTGTTTGCCTGTATTTAGATTACTTATTATATAAAGATCATTATCCTTGATATAAAACTGTCACATATTAAAAAAGACCCTATATGCAGATAAAGGTTCCCCAGAGAGCATCTCAAACCCACACCATATTCCAGAGCTCTGTATCTCATATCTGGGGCTTTTGAGTTAACCAGAAGTCATACAAAGGTACATGTAACCAGACAGCTTGTTACTGACTTTGTCTCTGAGGAGGCTTATTATTTATTATTATTTATTCAGGGAGCTCTAAGAAATAGAGTGCTCTTATGCAACATGCTTCACATTTGACTGATTTACATAAATGTATGGAGTGGTTATGGCAGTGCATTTGGTCAAATCACATCCTGATTGTATTATATTCATGCAAAAAGTGCACTAGGCATGTCACTATGATATAACAAGTTCTTTTGGAAGAGGGCCACAGCCAAAGCACAGCAACAGTTTTGTGGTTACAACTATACTCGCACACAAATGTATACTTTGAGTCTTATTTTGGTGCCTTTTATATCTGGGCATTTCATAAAACAAGCCTTCTCTACCACTTTAACTTTGCTCACTGCTTTACTGCAGCAGTGGTCGGTTCCTCGTTCAATAATTCTTGCTGATATGCAACATCAGACAGGATTGACTCTATGTTCTCCAGCTGGCACAACTGTACATTTTCATAAATTACACTAATATAATTCCTTATATAATGTAGCTGTGAGCAAGAACTGCAGACCTGGAACTCTACCTTTTTCCACAAAGCATGAATAATGATTACTTCTTAGGTGGGTGTGTGCACATTCTTGTTTTATTAGATCAGTCTCACAAAAGAAGGACTGCACTGTGAATGCCAAGATTAGTTTTATCATACTATCAACCTGGAAAAAGCAGTGGCTATCTGAGGCTGCTAATTTATCACATTTTACCTTTATCACTCCTGATTCATTATCTTTTTTTTACTAAGTCAATATCTACAATGTGTCCTAACTAAAATGTGAGGAATCTTACTGACAGGAACAAATTTAAAATCTCTACTTGCCCACCTGACCTAAAAGACTTGAATATGTCACTGCAGCTGGGCTGGAGAAAAGAGGTCATCAATTCTAATTTTGTAATACTTGCCATTCATTTGAGATGTTCAGTAGGACTGTAACTCCTTTTCTAAACTGCTAAGAATTTCATGTGTTCATACAATTTTGAGACTTTCATACAAAGAGAAAAAAAAATCCATAAATTAAATCCTCCAGAGGGTACTGAGGAGTGGAACAGAACACAGTAAGTTATATTGCTACTAAATCATTGGAATCACAAGTGGAAAAGAAACAAACATCTGTTCTTCTATACATATGAATGGAAACAATGGAACATAGTAAATGAGCATGAAAATATCTCCTTGAGAAGTAGTATTAATCCACCAACTTGAACTGAATAATCTCCTCATAACACCTTAATACTAATAAGAAAATAAATTATCTGTTTAAATGGAACTTCTAGTCTGCATTCAATACAGCCTTGTCATGTTGACACTAGTAAGTTAATAAACAAGTGGGTATTAAATTAGAATACAGGAATAAAATATACACTACTTGAATCATCTGAGGGGAAAATACTTATTTTCAGTCATCATTTAAAATTGTTAAAAACCTATTAGACAGTAAGATCACAGTAAATACACAACTTCAATATGCTCTAATTCTGTGCAATTTATGAGATTTAAGCAAATATCAGTGAGAGTTTTAATTTGGATCTCCCAACAGCTAGACAGGATTATTGTGAGTGTAATAGTTTTACGTTCAAGTGGGATTCTGCTGTATTAAACTCTTTGTTAAACAAATCAGTCAAGCTCTCTCTCTGGAATTTTAATTTGCACCTTTGTAGATGACCGGAGTTTCATTTTTAATGTTTGATTATTAGCACGTACTTTAAAGAGGCAAGATCTTACTGCTTAATATCAGTTTCCTTTCATTTTCACTTGAGTGGAATTATATTTTAGTCCAAAAAGGTTATCACTGTCTGTAGTTATGTATCTCCCAGGGCATTTAATTTGCGGTAAAAAATGCTCTGTAAAAAATGTTGCCATCTTGTCAACATAACTAAAATCTGGTTTTTGTTAGGCTGCCAACATTTGCTATCATGTTAATTGCAATAGTTCCATCCTTTCCCAAGAGAAGTTGATCACAGTACTCTCAGCAGCATCACTAGAATCCATATGGAGACAGAAATACAGGTTGAAAATTTCCATGACAAGGCAGCTCGCAGCAAGACTCTTCAATTTTTTCAATGCTGTCTCACACTGATTCTTTCCTGACAGGTAGGTAAGACATAAATGAGTCATCTCATCCTGATTTTTATATTTGCTTTCTTACTCTAGCCTCAGTCCAGAATTACACTTCTAAGACAAGAAGGTCTTCTCCACAGCCCCAGCTTCCCAGATATTCCTCTCAGCGCCACCCGGCCTCACCATGCAATCTGCACCCACACAACCTCGTTTGAAAAGTCAACAGCAAGTCCAGCTTGCACCAAGGACTCACAGAGCTCAGGACACTCTCAACAGGCCACAATCTACTGATTCACCATGCAGGAACAGGGTTATGGCCTCTTCTCATTCAGGTGTGAACAGAGTCAACAGAATTATTTTCAACAGTAAAATAAGTCTGAAGCCTTTTGAAGGACCATTATTAAATTGTGTAAAAGCAATTGTGACATTGCCTTGAGTCTTGCAGGAAAGACTAAACTATTAACAGATAATAACTAACCATTTGGGCATTCTTATGGAGTACAAAACCAAAAGGTTAAGTTTGTCATCTAAATAATGCTGTGTAGAGCCCAAGATTTGGTCTCACACATCCAGTTGGATATTCTGGATATTTTAGAATGGGCAGGTCTTACTCTCTTTTGATCTCCCTTGTCTCATGTCTTGACCATGCAGACATGATTCTCAGAAAATATTGGCAGTAAAAAATGAAATGCAACTGATACTTTCCCCTTGCCTCAACTCTGGTTTCACTGTTACGGCATTTTCTAACAAAACCCTTTTCTGCCAAAAATGCTCTTCCAACTCTGACTGCTGTTCAATGCCCAGAGAGTCTCAGAGGAAAGTGAGGCATCTCCTCACTTGGATAGAAGCCTATGATGAGCACATTTTTAGCACAGAAATAAGTAGTGTTAGTAGAAATAGAATGCTAGATATGAATGTGCAACCACTTCTGACCTTCTCTGAGACATGACTACCATACCGTCTGGGAAGAGAGAAGAAAACTACTTCACTCGTGATGAATCCATGAGATCAATTCCAAACCTCTCCTTTTTGTCACTGCATATTGGCTAACTGTCTCAAACTTTCCCTCAAAGGTAAAATTGAAGTTTAAGTCCTAGCTAATATCATTCTTAATTGGAAATGAGTAATGACATACCTTATAAAAGATTTTATTCCCAACTTCAAAAGGAGCTACCTAGGTTTCCTTGGTGTCTTTACTTTGAAGAAAATGTCTTTTATTACTTATTTTAGTACAACACATTAAAATCAAATATCTCCTGTAGCAAAACGATTCAACTCTCTGGAACTCAAATAATTTTCTAATAAAAAATGCATGAGACAAATAAATGCACTTTATGTTCCACAAGAAAAGGCAGTTTCAACAGGCTAATGCTCAGAGAAAATTCATTTTATCAACCAGCCATTTCATTCTTTGGTGCTGTTACAAGCTCCCAGCGGTTGCTAAGCAACCATAATTCATCGTACCTTTTAATGGATACTCTGCTACTGCTGAGAACATTAAGGTGAAGAGAATAAATGCCTTGGGTGAATCTTGAAATCTTTCATTATGCATGTCATTCTATTTCTGTAATGCTATAATGCTGAAATGTTTCTGTGGCAGGAAACTGAGTTGTGGTAATTGCATATTCCACTCATATATGTTTTGTAAGCAGAGCAGCACGTACTTGTCTAAAATGAGCTATTTCTAACATGATTGAAATTGGACTTTTCTACTTCTAAAGGTAGTAAATAAATCTGAGGAGGAAAAAAAAGAATGAGTCTGGAGGAAAATGTCTTAAAATTTTCAGCAAGAGTGACAAAATCTTATGGCAAAAATTGAAAGTAATCAAACAGGGTTGATTGTAATGCAGAGTTGTATGTGAATATATAGTACACAACTGAAAATGCAAAAAAAAACCAATGAAGAAACCATATATCCTGTGCAACTTCCATATTTTTAAAACACATGACATTCAAAGACAGGCACGTGTGCTAGACCAGGCATCTCTGTCTGCATTATTAAAGTAAACCTTAGGTTTCAGCTGAATGCAAATGTCCAATATTATGCACATTTGCCACCTTGTTGTTTCAGGCGTTTCCTCCTCTTGAGAAATACCTCTTTATACCAGCCAAGGGGGTCCTTGCTTGTATGAGTACAATTTCACAATTAGACCTGTATTTTTCAAATATATAGTGACGACATTATAAGGTTAGACAGAGCGCTCAGATAGTGCCAATGATGTATAGCATCACAAAAACCCTAAGATGGATCTGTTTCTTTGGGTTCAACCTGCATTTCTTATCCTGATTATCTTCTCCTTCCCACCTATATACACCATGTGATTTGCTCTTAAAAAAGCCACTCTATGCAGGTCAGACGTGGATTAGTTTTTCCTTGTTTTGAACATTAGACGCAGATATATGTTTCCTTTATGTTAGAAAAAAATACAATCAGACTTGGGGAGAATCTGGTCACTTTTTTTTTCTATGCACTTTTTAATGTCACTTCCCTATTTACTTGTGTGGGCTTGTCATTGGAAAAGCTCATTGACAAGCAACATTCTAAGTTCTCTTCCTCCTAGCAGAGGCTGGTGACCTCAAACTCATGTTGCAGCAGCACAGGCAGTAATCCTCTGTTGTCCAGGGAGGACTAGTCAAGGAACTCTTACAGCCCTGTTTGTTTTGATGTTGGAAAAGAAGAGCCAAGTCAACCATTTTTCTTATCCTATCAGAAGTGGTTGAAAAGCAATTTTAAAACTTCCTTTGTTAATCTGCTGTATTTCTACATGACCACTGAATTTTTTGAGTGTTTTGGCAATACAATTCTTTAACTGCATGGTGTGAAGGTGGAAGATCTCTGCCTCTGACAAACCTTTTGAAAGCTGTTCCTCAGGAAAATGATCTGGAGGAAAAAGCATATATGCACACAAATGAAGAGATGAGAATTGTTGGGCATGCAGGAGTCAGACTGTGCATCAGCCTACTCTGCAGTGATTGTGCTTGTTGGAAAGCAGAAGAGGAAACCAACACACAGTTGTAATACGAAAAGTAAGAGAGTAAAGAGGTTCCAAGTCAAGGATAATGCAAAGTTAATGCCTTTTTCTTCTACTCAAATACTCATACAACTTCACTTTTCGCCAAAAGAAAACATACTTGACTTTCCTTACTCGTTTTGTCTTCTCTTTCACTCCTTATTTTTGTCTTCGTTAACTACTATTGACAAGAATCAAGAATGTATGTTTTATAACCACTCTCTGATTATTTTTCAGTAAGGAAAATGCTGACTTTCCTCAAACCACTAATGCATCCTCCAAAAATGTCCCCTAAAGTAAAAGGAGCAGTAGCTTTGCTGTCTCACTTTCAAAGACTTTCACCCTCTGCTAATGCAAATCACCTCTTCCCTTCACTCCAAATATTCTCTGCATGTAGTTTCATTAGTAGAGTCACATGCATCTGAAGAATGTCCCAAAAATCGCGTCTCCTAATGATTCTTCTTGCTCTTTTCTACTTCTTAGAGGGTGGTGATATCAGAGCGAAGTCACAGTCTGAAAAAGTCTTAAAAGACAGAATACTGAACCACTTCTGATTTCGTATTTTTGTACTTAGTTTATTAAAACTATGGGAACAAATAGCAGATTTCCACACATTTAGAGTTGATCAAAATTACAATTCCTAAAGTTAAGACTATTCATGATTAAGTCATTCCACCTTTCCTCTGGTGCAAACCTGCCTTGGCCAGTGTCATGCAGTTTTTACAAGGATAAAAAAAATATAATAAAATAATGCAAAATTAATGTTTTAAGCTTCACAGTGAGGTAAAAAAAGAGAATACTTAATATCATGTATCAAAGTAGGAAGAGAACAGCAAACTGAGACCTAACCACTGGAAGGTCACAACCAATAACGTTTCTGCAAATGGAAATCTGTTGCAGAAGCATCAAATGATAATTACTGTTTGCTGGAGAATTTTAATAGAGTTCTACGTCACACTATAAAATGTTTAATTGTAACCCCATTTTAATAACACTATCTGATTAAATGAAAAGACGCCTTGCTGATTGCAATTACAATCTGTCAAACTGCATATTTATTTACAGTTTGGTTTCCTAAAGCCATAAGATAAAAAAAGGAAACTCTATTCAGCTTGTCAGCAAACTATAATTATTGTGTATCCTTCTGTCAGTTTCTGCATAAAACTTTTCGTTCTAAAATGGATCTAATTATAACTACATCAACATTTTTATAAATGCTTGCTTTCCCTTCTTTCGCCATCCTTCCCTCCATCCCTAGCAGCGAATTCTTTGTGGCAAATTCAGACGGAAAGAATTCCTCTAAGCAAATAGCACTTGTTTCTCTGTTTTATCCTTTCTATCCTAAATTGCTGTTCAAATACAGAAAACTCTATTCAATGTAAATATTATTTATGGCAGTGCACCGTCCTAGCACTGTGCTCAAGCAAAGCCATGGGATTAGGACTCTATTGGGTTTTTTCTGCTTTGGCATTAACGTCTGGATATCAGCTGTAAAACTCTCTCCAAGAATATAATGTAGCTCATCTTCTGCAAAGTCTATTTATTGTAATTTATAACCTTTCACAAGAAACAATTTGCCAGACAAACAAGAAACAAGTCCAAATATCTGAACACTAGTGTATGTATCAACCAGTTACAGAAATTACATCTCAAAGAAAGGTCTATTAAATCATCTAACCCATCTCTCAGCCAGTGCAGGATTTTCCCATACGTACATGTTCCAGTGCTTAAACACTACCTGGCAAACTACTCTGATGCCATTATAAGGGTTTTTTCCCAACCTTCACCCATTACTTATTTTTATCCCATTACTTGTGGTGACATTTCTTAGGTATCATAAACATCCATTCCTTCAGTCTAACTTTCTAAGTAATGGATGATGATAAATAAATAAAATATTTAAAATATGCACATAAACAATTTCATAAAATAACAGTATACCTGAACCTTCAAGAAGAGTTATTTTGCTCAGTGTATTTTATGGGCTAATACAGTCTGGATCATGATTATATGCTAATAAGATTTGGGGAAAGCTGATTATTTTTCTACTGTTTCTTAAATGGTCAAGTCAGCTATGAACCAAAACAGTCTGAGTTAATATACATCTTCTTGATTACTTATTTCCTAGCTGTTCCATCAACATCTATTACCTATCATATATTCTTAGAGCAATATACACTTAATAAATATAAATATATACATATATATAAGCACACCTTAAAAACAAATAACAGACAATTGAAAATATGAAATGATCTTCATTAGCCTCCACTGCGTGCTGGATGTCAATTATGGTGATTTTTTAAGGGTAAGAATCTCTATCCAGAGCTTACTTGAGGAGCCTAGATGAAGTCTCAAAAAAATAATGTAGATCTGTCAGAAATGACAAATCTATGGAGTATCCTGCTTTCAGTGAGATGACCTTTTAAAATCCTATCTTGGACTACATTAAAGGAGGGACATTACAGTTCCCTCTGGACCAATTCATGTGATTTGGTAAGTAACACAACATCATGCACTGAGCCAGGATCTAAGAGGTCAGGTTACTCATATGATTTTTTTCTGTTGCACAGCTTTCCTATATTGTCTTTAATTATATAATAATCAAAACAATAAAAATTCTTTCCAAACAGGACATTAGATTACATCTATTTTCTTCAATATTTTTAAAGCTTGCACTGATTTTTGAAATGTTACAAAGAAAAACGTTTCAGAATTATGATGGCATTATGAGTGTGGACCATTATTGACAAACAATTTTGTTGACACACCTTTAATTTTATATAATATATAATCTAAATTCTTATCATTTATGAACAAATGAAAGCATCTGTTATAGAGCTAATTCTATTTTTTTGAAACCCTGGGATAGCTGCTGCTAGAGTAGGACAGGATCAACATTACACCAGAATATTTCTGAAAATCCCACTGAGGTTTTCAGTCACAGAGCTCCTAAAATGTAGATCTGAGGCAGAGGCCACAAATGATGAAGTCAGTGCAACAGTGCCAGCCACAATTAAAATGACATAGGCCAGGCCCTGGGCAGGCCAGGCCCTGTTGTGAGTTTTCCTCTCCCTGCTTTCACAAAAGCTGATGACAAGTGAGAAGAAACACGTGTGTTATGGAACCGGCCCATAAGGGCTTGGACTGGAAATCTGGGCCAGTGGAGCATCACACTGTGGTTAAACAAATACTTCACTTCTCTCCAGAGCTGACTGTATTTCAAGGACAAGCAAAGCAATCCCTGCATCTTTTTCATGGCTCTTAAATAAGGTTGCTGTATCACTTTCAGGCTGTTTGAAAGCTTAAAAGTCTCAGCTACCATAATATGCAGTCACTGTAAAAGCTTTATTTTAGAGGTGTAGCACATGGCAGTTAAGTCCTGCTTTTATTACATGTGAGGACATCTGCTAGTTCTAATATTGAAAGCTGACTCTCACCACATTGCTAACCACCTTTGTGTTACTGAGCACCAAACACGAAATTAGCTCCTGGTAACACTTTCATTATTACAGGTCCCCCTACGTAGTAATTTTCTTTCTCTTTCTTGAAGATCTTTTTCAGCTTGGGATTCATTTGTCTTTGAATATTGTAAATTAAATTTTACTAGCTTTTTAATAAAGTAAATGTTTTTCTCTCCTACAGTATAGTACTTGAGAGATAGGAGGGACTGATATTTTGAACATCTACTTGCACTGTCATGAGCAAAATACCTTCTCAGCTAATTAGTGACTGCAAAGTACTTCAAGGCATAAGAAAGCTGTTTCAGAAGAACAGACTGCCAATGGCATTATTTTTCAAATGCTGTCAGTTGTTTTTTATACAGAATATAACTTTTTAAAGTTTTGCCAGTGTTTATTTTACACTGTATACTTTCTGTCAGGTAACTTAAGCTGCACTTAAAAACCAGATAATGACTAAGCCTATTGCACGGAACAGTTTTTATACTACAACATAAGAAAGGTGAGTGTCATAAAATTCATTAAACTGAGATCCCACACTTGAGTATTAAGGCATGTATTGGAAACTAAAGCTTAGTTACTGAGTTAATCTCTGAAATTCTTTATGTGTGAATGAAGGTAGTTTTAAAATGTATTAGAAGGAAGTTGCATCTCCAAATAAAAAAGCATTGCATTCTCATCAAGGGCCTGATCCTGTAAATACTCCATGAGCAGGCCTTTTTCTTGGTCAAGGGACTGGAATATGTAGTTTTACAGTTTTTTTCAGTTTAGATCATTTTTGTAAGGATGAAATGAAGCTACCTATAACCCAATATCATTACTATCAGGAAGCAGAATTTTGAAGATGTGATACAGAGTTGTTTCATCTTGTATTTCATCATTAGGTATGCCATGTCTCACTTTAGGAACTAGGCTACTTCCTTCATAACTCAATTAGCAAAAGTACCCATTATCAAAGTTACTGTCAGGCAATGTAACCTCATTTGTAACTCAGGGATTTGGTAAAAAAAAAAATGTATAATACACCCATGTGCAGTACATCAATTAAATCTGCTGCATCTACTTCATTTGGTTCTAGTTAGACCCTCTGTTTAACAACAACATGGATCCACAATCTGGGGAGAAGGAGGATGTTGCAGATGCTACATCCTGTCTGTTACACTCCCTTTCCAGCAGAGGGTTTCAGTGATTACCAGCGTGGTATGTACTTATACATATATATATATACACACAGACATATAAATGTTCATATATATGTGTATCCAGGTACATATGTATATGTGTGTATGAACTCTGAGCCCTGCAGTCCACTTCTGTTTTGGGTCAGGGCAGGCACACAGAGGGCCCATCATCACCTATAACATCTCCTTTTATTCTTTTATGTGTCTGCACGTTGGTTGAAAGAGGAATTTTGGATACATCCTGATAAAATGTAAGATAAACTGAAATTCTTTTGTTCACTTTAGATGAAAAGCATTCATTGTGGGGATTTTGTAGCTGAAAGATATGCACAAGCATGCCTTAGAGGTGTTCCTTACTCCATAATGCTTCTTGCTGCCACTCTATACTTAAGTTCTTTCTCTGACTGCATCCATCCATGATATCCACAAAAAATGAATTAAGGACATTCATTTTTGTATCTTTAGTGCTCAAATGTAGATGCAACAGCATGTACAATGTGCCAAAAGTGCAGTTCAAAGGTGTGTGGGTGACGATACAGACTCTGGGTCACATGCATGTGGCTGAAGTACAGCACCACAGTAGCAGTGGAGGTTACAGATTTTACACACTGCCCACAGGGAATCCCAACGTGGCATTTACATAGAGCATCAATACAGGCTTTGTACAAATGAAGGGGAGATGGAAGGGGGAACAGAGGGGCGAACATCAATCTAAAATGAAACTTTATGTTATTAAAAGGACTGTGAAAGAGTAGACATCTTTACACTTTCAGCATTTCTTAATTGCCTTGTGAAAGAAAAAGGGATAAAAATAACAAATGAGTTATTTTTTTACTTCTGATTATTTCTTCAAATCTCAAAACACTACCCTGTAGAATATTTTTCTTCCATTCCTCATGTAAAAAGTCATGGGTAAACTCAAACAATAATACTTAAAACTCTGTGAAAAACACTAAAACAGGTGAAAAAAACCCTGAGACTATTAACTGGACCATTTAAATTCCTTCAACTTGGAAAGCCAAGACTGTGCTTTTTCCCTCAAAATGAAGAAAAAAATTTGCTAAATATCTATGACTCTACATATGCAAGACTTAAGGAGGAGAATTCACACTCTAGCAGGTGACACAGCTGAACTTCCAGCATGCACATGGCATCTGGAGTTAAGACAGAACATTCTGTAGTGGGGCTGCTTTTGTCCATACACCTTCCTGCTACTGAACAAAATGGGATGAGATGGTAAATACAGTACAAATCCATGAGGGGTGTGCAGTCTTCTCAGCTGCTTTTGGGTTTCAAAGAATGTAAATTCATGCATTTAAATTATGAAACAGGGGAAGTAGAGGTTACTCCACCTGATGCACAAAGCCCTCCTTTTCATTTGCACTGTGGGCTTCTTGCTTTTTGTCTCCATAGAAGTATGTTCACAGTTTTTGAGAAAGACATTTCAATTCTATTCCATACATAGGACTTAAGATCACTATGAATTTTTTTGCCAAAGTGTGAGTCTTCAGAAATATTTAATTTTCATGCTGTTCTCGACAACTACATGCAATGTTAAAAGCAGCAGATTAAAGTCAACAAGCTCTGCTGCTTAAACCCCCGAATTTCTGACATTTTCTGAGAGTTATGTTTCCTCTATTTGCATACTCTATTATCTGTTTTGTTTGACACTTGCAGCTATGATGCTGCTTATGCATTAATCACTCCTGTGAGTACTTCACATGTGAGGTGTTGTATAATCTACCACCCACAACTGAAGTCTTTCTTTCTGCACCGTATTCATCATGTCTTAGCCTGTGTCTATCTGGTTAAAGTCTAAGAAAAAAATTAATAGAACTAAACTTATTTCTTTTTCTTACTTTTTTATGTAGCAAATAAATTCCTATCAGACAACGGGCAACCACTGTGAAAAAAGGTCACCTTTCTATAGAAGGCTGTTTTCAAAAATAAAACATATGACACCTTGTTATTTCTTCTTGAAATTATACTGAAGTTGTTTTCTGACTGAGTTTGTGAAATATGTGAGCCACGTGGATTCTCAACAACCACACTCAAATAGGCAGGACACTGTGTTTCCCAACTGACAGTAAATCAAGAGCTTCATTTTCAATTTTAAAAACGAGACCTGGAATTATTCTAAAAAGACTCTTGGTCATCGGTGTACAAATATTTTCCTACAGTTATGTGCAAATATTTACTTCCTCTATCTTTAAGGTAAGCTCTTAGTACTTGGAGAGTATAACTTTACCAGATACTACTTTAAGAGCAGAAAAAAAGCTCTACAAATACTTTCACAGGAGTGCTTGTCCTAGTTGACCTGAAGAAGGTGGGGTCCATCAGCAGCCTGCACCCACAGAGTGTTTTCTTTTACTCAGCTGATGTTCTCTTGGGAGGGAAGAACTGTAGAGCTGCTACCAGCTGAGGTGGTAGCAGCAATGTTGCCCATTCCATGAATGCATGGACTGATGTCTTCTGCTGAGAAGGCCCCAGGAACAATGTGACCCTTGGGAAGGTTCTTGTCCCCCTGCTGTATTGTGGGGTCTGTAAGTCTAGTTCCAGACAGACCACATCTTTTTTGAGAGATGTACCATTTGAATTTAATCCTGAAGCACAGAGAATCAACCACCTGCCACAGTACACTATAGCTAAGTGGCATATCTCTATCACTGCTAAAAATGCATACATTGTTTCCACTCTGATTTATACAGCTGTAATTTCTGACATCACAAGTTTTTTTGTAGCAGATATGCAATGTTCAGGTATTCATGAAACCTTGATCAAATTACATCTTATTCAGCTCCTCTACATATTCTTTCTGTTGTCTTTCTGACGACAAAAGAGTGCAGCAGACATCAGAAGAAGGAAAAGATAAAAATGATGTCCCAGAGCCCTTGATGGAATAAATCATCATAATTCTACTAGAGAAAATAAGGTTATGCTGATGGACATGAGCTGTTTAGGGTGTTTGACAAAACATACGTTAACTATTGTAACCTTTTTTCATGCAAGGCTTATTTCAGTGAACAAACAAGCAAACAAACAAACAAAAACCTGTTTGGAAAGCATGGTGCTGTTTTTTTTGTTGTTGGTTGTTTGTGGTGTTTTTGGGAAAAGAAGAATACAAAGTTGCTTAATAAGAGGAAAAAACCAAACAACTTTAACACAAGATGTTCCATGACCTTAACTTTATGATTCGGTGGTTTTGATGGCAATAACTCAGTGCAATAAAATTTGGGGTAGCAGCAGGTCTGTGTAGCATAACAGTAAATTTTGTTGTAAACTGAAGACCAGAGACTGGTAATGAGGCACAAATGTGAAGTATTCACCAGAGACAAAACATATCTGCTACCCTGGCATGCAATACAAGCTAGAAAAAAGTATCCAAACATGATTCAAATCTCAACGCTTAGGTTAGGAGACACAAATCTTTTTTTTTTTTCTTTTTTTTATTTTCTTTTTGTTATGAAAGTCATTCATCTTGTTTATCAGAAATAATGAATTTCTGTTTGACTCAGTAGTTTGCACTAACGCTTAAAGGTGCAAGAAAAAAGAATCAGCTGTATAGGTCAGCCTCAAGATGAGTCATGAATACTAACGCATATGAAACCAGTAAAACAAAATCTCTTAATTGCATCCCAGGTACAACAACAGTCTCCTTTATTGCATTTATTAGCAACTGTACTGTGAATAAGAAATACTAAATTCATTCTACCTGAGATTAAAAACTAAAAAAAGAAAACAAAAAAAAAACCTAAAAAAAAACCTAAAAAAAAAACTAAAACTAANAAAAAAAAAAAAAAAAAAAAAAAAAAAAAAAAAAAAAAAAAAAAAAAGTAGCTATCTGCTTTCTTCCCTGTTATACAATGACACATTTTGTTTAAGGTATTAATCTCTCATGGGCTGCATATCTAAAAAATTCATGAAAAAGTATAATGTGATTGTTCGGGCTTTAATGAATTGAGTTATAATGTTAAATAATTATTCATTGCCTTTATTCTTCTGTCTAAGTGTGCAAAAAAAGGAGCTTTTTATTGGGGTTTTTTTTATATAAGGACATGGGCCTTTTTGACATGCATTTTATTTTAAACTAATGCTTCTATTATTCCACATTTGAATAATTATAGCTGACATCATCTACTCTTCCGTGACCTAAAAGATCTTTAGCTCTAGCACACTGTTACATATTTTATGCATTACATGAAATAAAACACCTCAAGATTTCAAAAATATTTATTTTAAAAACAGCGATGAAATTGTCTGTAATCACATTTTCTGCTCTGCTTTGAAAGCAGCATTATTCAATATGCCAGTGGTCTTTTCCATAAGAACAACATATTAGAAATTCATGCTGCTCTAATATATCTGAATTCCTTGATGTACTGCACTCCCTATAGACCTAAAGAAACATTTTTGCTTCAGTTTCATATGTCCTGCACATTACCTACTGATGTGGTGGTTGTCAAAACTGTTGTACAGTAGCCTTTGAATTCAAAGTGTGCTTGACTGTATACTAAAAATGACAATGAATATAAGTATAACATTATGCTGGCTTTTGTTGCCAGCACAAGTAGAGAATTTGGGAAATAAACCCCCTGATTTTGTTGTCTTTTAACATCTTTTCCACTTGAAAATGAAAACCCAGAAATTTGAAGCATTTCAAGAAACTGAAATCTTCTACCTCTTTATTGTGAATTTTCTATGGTATACCATGATAAGCCACATTTTCAAAAAAAAAAGATCAGCACAAGATTACAAATTAAAGCATTCCAAAAATAGATTGGGTTTTTTTCCACTATGTAAAAACAGCACCGTGATTTTTAACCCTGGTTTCTTGCAGAAATGCCGACTATCTATAGGATACACTAAAGAAGCTGGAATGTCTATAATTTTATTGATATATTTTTTAGAACACATCCAAAAGCATTTTTAAAGGTAAATACACATTTTTATACAACATGCATTTTTTTCAACTGTTAGAAGGGTAACTCTTGTGGTCCTTGAAAATATCCTTCGGGATATTTCAGAAAAACTCATACCAACAGAGAAAGGCTGGAAGGTCAAGCCCCAACTGTGATCTAACCAAACACACACAAGTCTTCAACTGGTAGGAAACTGGGAAGGGGTCCCTATTGCATTTTATAGAAGCAAACATGTTTACAGGACCATGGGTACATTTTCATTAAACAAATAGTTCTGTCTATATCAAATTGCGATTTTAGAGGGCTCCTGTGTTGGGGCTGGGCTATGGGTTAATACTACCATGACTCACATTCTGCACAAATTTTGTAGATTTCTGAAGCCTTGATATCCAGATACAATGAGCACCTAAATAAATCTGTATGTGACATCATGATATAAATTAACTGGCCTGTACATGTGAATATTCTGTATGTCAACTAAGAAGAAATACAGAAATATACAAACATAGAAGTAAATATATGAACTGACAGCAGAATAATGAGACGGAAAAATTTTAGTGGTTTTGTTGCTTGATTTTTTTTTAATAGTGGGCATGCAATATGAAAGTCCAATCAATCAAAAAACTTCAAAGAAGGTTAATTCCAAATTTAAGACACTGCCAATGGCAATGAGAAATTTTCATCTCCCAGCACCACAAAATTTTTTAGAAAGAATTCCCACAGTGTAAAAATCTGTAAGAAGCCGATCCCTAATACGAATTCACTGAGCTGGTAGTGAGCTCTTATTGTGTGTATTTAAGCACTTCCACAGTGGAGAATTCTTAGAGAGATTGGGGTAAATCCTGCCATTCTTACTGAAAGGGATTTCATCTGCAGCTTGGAGGGAGTGCTGCACAGTATGAAACACGGACTTCTGATGGGGGGAGATTTGAAGTGGTTTTAGGAAGGGTACATCTTCAATTTTCAATCTGTCCAAAATCACAGAAATTCTCATCTGAAAACACCTGGTAGTTGTGATAGATGAAAAACACTATAATTAGTGTATGGACTATTTTCCAACTGTTTCTGAGCTCATTGAGATTCCTTTCTCACATTTGGCTAGCATTAAGTAATGCTTTGGCTATAAAATCACAAACTGAAAAACACTCACTAGTTCTAATACACATAAAGAAGAAAGTATCATTGCTAAAATACAAACATGGGTTAAAACCTAGCTAAAAAGAATGATGTTTAAAGTAAAGAAAAAAGGCCAACAAATTCAATCAGAGGCACGTTGCAATGCAGCTGAATTTGTCCCAACATAAGTAAAATTTGCTGAAGATGTAAAATTATTTAGGGATAGAGAACAGCCGACAGATTAGTTTCTAAGAATATTTTTTCTAAAAATACCGATTATTGCCCTGAGTGAGACACATGTTTTCCATGTACACTAAATGGTACTTGATATACTAGAAACTACATGGAACCAAGGGTTTAGATAGATTTGAGAAACCTATAAATTATGTTCTATATGAGGCAATATAGGAGTGATTTAGACAAGAACATGTTAAATGGATCAGAGTTTGATGAGATAGTAAAAAGGAAACTTGAAGCTGAGTAATAGCACAAGAAAAGAGTCATACTGAAAAAAAAAGTTAAATGTTCTGGATTATAAAGATTCAAAACTAAGATTGTTAATTCTAAAAATCCCCTGTTTTTCTTCATCAGTGCACAGCCAAAAGAACAATGGGGTCATTCTATTCACTGAAGAAGTCACTGAATTCACTGAAGAATTAAATTATTTCCCTCAAGTTAATTTCTCTCCAGTTATCAAATTCGAATCAGACGAGCTACACAATATTTGGACTGTATGAAACCAGGGTGTTAATATTGGACCAGTTATACTAACATGAGCTGTAGCTTCATCCCCTGCACAGACAGGCCAGCTCGAGTTAAAACTACTGCTAGGTAAGAGGCACTCTTGTGCAGAAAGGGCATGCATGTTAGGGATAACAGTTGACTTAGCGCATGACACTTCAAGGATCATGCTTTATTTATTGAACAAATCCTCAGAAATTACTGTCAAAATTCAGCACGCATTTTCTTGACATCTGATTTTCATCTCTTCTGATCTTCACTAAGTTCCAACAGCAAAATTGCCTAGTTATATTATTCGACTTTTTTGTATTTGCCCTCAATGCGATTATGCACTGCAATGATCTACACACTCTCAAGGCCCTTCGTTCAGAGCTTGTTGCAAAAGGTTAATGTGAAATATCACAGCTTAAAAGAATGCACAGTTCTGAGCCATAACCATGGCTCAAAAGAGGTCAATTCAATGAAATACTGTCTGTCTTGACTAGAGTGTCAAGCATTTCTCTTACTTTTTCAAGTCCTTTCATAGCTCTGATTCTCAGAACCCCACGCAAGATTTCACTCAAGCTCTTTAATGCATGCCATCAGCTTTGTAGACAAGCAAGGAAAATATAGGCTCTTTCCATGGAGCATATTTATATTTCTCTATATAAATCTGCCTCTCCTCCACTCCTCCCATTATTGAACATAACCCTGGGGTCACATTCTGACCTCAAACACAAAGTGTGCAACATCCTAGTAAATCACTAACAACTGTGCAACATATAAGAAGCCAATACTTGCGTCCTCTGCTTTTCGGACATTCTCCAAGGGAACACAGAGCTCCTCAAAACTGAGGTAGCTTTATTTTAATTAATTTCCAATGAAGCTATGGGACAAGGCAGATTTTTGCTGTAAACTAAGTCTTTTCCAGCCATCATGGCCCCTGGCTCTGGGGCTGTTAGTCTGAGGGGCTGATGGAGAGCTTAACATAGATCCTTCACAACCCAAACCTCCACATGTTGTGTCAGCTCTCAGGTTCCCAGGACTGATTTATGTTTTTTAGATAATGTGGTGGGGAGCTAGCAAGCTGGGAAGCCTAAACAGCCTCAGTCCCTAAGTGCAGAACTTTTGGTGAGAAGCCTAGACCTTTTATCTCTAGGAACAATAGATTCTTATCTGTGGCTGTTGGGATCTGCAGCTCCTGGGCAGCCCATTTAGCCCACCTGGTGCTTTAAGTGCCGTGGGATACACATAATGTCAGCCTCCATCCTCTTTCATGGGATCTTTAACTCTTTTAGAATTGTACATCAGTGTAAAATAATCTTGTCTGGAGCTGCTATGCAAGAAGTATACTAATTAATTGTAGAGCCCACTTGAAAATGTAATTTGAAAAGTAGCTCTGCAGTTGTTGCAAGCAATTTAACATTCAAAGAAGTGATTTATAATATCAGGCTTCACAAGAATACGACCACAATGACTATCTGACAGACTTTATAAGCAAGTTGTCCAGTCATTTCAATTGGATTCTGGCTGGCTAAGGACTGGGAACTGTAAAAAGGCTGTAAGATTTGGCCTAGAATCAGAAATAACATTTGCTGTTTTCCAAACGTGCGGTAAACAAGAAAGTAGATATTAAATTTTTGTACAGCCTCTCAGCACATGCAAATGAGAATGGAAAGAGACTCATCAGACAAATACAGAACAACGGCCATCTGGATCCAAACCCTGCTCCAGCAGGAGTCAGAGCCTTGAGCCTTTTTCTGTCATTATGTACATCCCTGTAAGGCAGGAACACTTCTACTCAAGGCAGAGGAAGGTCACACCCTGGCTTTGAGGAACTCAGCTGAAAATCCCCCCTCACCTCTGCTGGGGGGAGGATTTGGCACAGGGAATACAATGTAATACCCAGAGTCAGGCCAGCACACTCCAAAATGTGAGTGGCGCAGTTGTGGGCCCCCTTGAAGGATTCCAAACCGGTCTGTATTTCCATGATTTCGCACTTAAAACAGAACAGAAGGGAAAGACTTAAAAGTGCTTACCACAGAGAGGGAATTGGAAAGCAGTGTCCCGTCTTGGCCAAGCATGTTGGAAACTGTAATTTCAGGTAGATCCATGTTTTGAGGGTGGAATGGAAGGAGGCCATTGTGGTTCATGGGATGACACAGAGAGTGGTACCCAGACTCGATCTCATTCAAGTGCACCAGGGAGTGGTCAGGCAATGACGGAGGAGTTATAGGAGGTATATTAAAGTCTTCACTTTCAAGACTTGGGCCAGGAAAAGACTGGAGAAAAAAAAGAAACAACAAATGGAAAGTCCTATGAAAGTCATATAAGCACTGCTCAAGAATAACAATAAAAGTCATACAAAACAAACAAAAAGAGCCAAACTCATACACTTCTAAGCACAATCTACAATTTAACAAAGAATATTTTCAAGACCAATATATTATACAAATGAAGTCTCACCATTATGTATGGAGGAAAAAACGCCTCTAAGGCATAAGAATCTATGATACTTTTCCCTTAGAAATATATTTTTTTAAAGAAGGTGAACTCAACAGATTTCAAGGGTCCTATTAAAATTTTTTGAGTGTTCATCTGACTGAATAACTTTTTCATGGGAATTGTGGAAAAGGCAATGCAATTTATAAAATTAATATTGGCACAAAATGGTTCATTTTATTCCCTGCTACTCAGACCAAGAATTATATAGTGAAGAAAAATACCACTTTTACGCTTATGGGAATATGCATTTACTTAGCTACAAAGAAAACGAAGGAGTGCATACTTAGTATGAATGTGTTTTGTGTTTATAAAAATAAATTTGAAGTGTCTAAAAAAAATCAAATTTTTTTCTTTCTTAATATCTAAACTGAATTATACATACATTTTTTCAGTTATCCAAATTAGTGACTCCACCAAACAACTGTTAGTCTTTTGTCTTCTGCTGCCATTAAGATATCCAATTCAATCTGATCCAAGGAAAAGCCACAGGCAAAGTCAGAGTAATGCACAAAGGTGGATAATTGCTATCATTTATCTACAGTTTTTGTACAGCAGGTGGGCTCATTTGTGGGATAGGATGGGTATGTGTGTATTTCTTAAAAGGAAAAGGTGAGCATAATAAAGAGTTAAAGAGATCAGTTGCAATGGCTCAGCCTGAAAGCCTGTTCTTCTTTTCTGAGAACAGCCAACCCCTTTGCAAAGTGATCAGTCTTTGCACATCCCATGCCCACAGTCAGGAGATTTATAGCACAGAGACTACTCCCACCCTTCCTGCCCCTCTTCAGCACAGCAGTCCTGCTCTGAGAGCTGCTTTTGTTAATTCTGGAAATGCAAGGATTTAAATACATTCTGCTCCTGAAAAGTGTCACAAGAAAGGATGAGTATGAGGGACCAATTTTAAAGAGCAGTTCTTGGAAGAAAATGTTTTCCCCAGCATGAGTTTCCAAATGGAGGGCAGTACGGTATATGAATTCATGCAGAAGGGCAAGGGAAGAATCAATGGCCAATTATAAACAAAGGGATTTTTCATTAGTCATCATAGTAATAATGTCTTCTTGATGCCTGAGGTTACTGTCCTCTGTATGAGCATGTAGATATAAACTTAAATCAGACCAAAACCAAACAGTATTAAATGTTTTCAGTAAGCTGGTGAACACAGGAAAATCTCCTCTAATGCACATTTCCATGGTTCTGGCTGCTTTGTTTTTTTTCCCAAAAAGGTTTTAATCTCTTCACCAAATATCTTCATATGAAATAGAATAGGAAGTCTAGTCTGGAAAGGCCAAAGTAAAATCCCCCAAAATGAAAACAGCAGAACGGGGTTTGACAGTGATATCATCACTGTTGTGTGTCAGGACTTTAATTCTACCCATTCATTCCAGCTGTTTCTCACCTCCAGTACAGGAATTTGCTCTCGCTTTGCCCTTGCTTTCTCCTTAATGGCAAGCTGGTGTGAGTCTTCTGACCTCTAAGTTGCATTTGCCCCCACTTTTACAAGCCATGATGCAGCCATTTCTCCAAGGGGAAATACACTAAAATAGACCCTCACTAAATAGAGTGAAGGCTTAAACATGGCAAAGACAACATCGCATTTACTCAATAACAATGTATAAACTTTGTAAAACCAACTAAAAGTATTAGGGACAACACATATACTAGCTAGTTGCTAATTATTATAATATAAAATGCATGATGAAGAAAAAGGTGTGTAAAGTGAGGTTAAGATCTAATACCACAATAACTACACAGCAAGGAACAGAAATTAAGGAAGAGACATAAGGCTCTCCTGGACCAGCACCAGCCCTGCAGGTACACTTAGATTCGGTAACTGTAACCCTGGTGAGCTTGGACCCATGTAACCTACACCTTCCAGGAGGGATTCATTAGCTGTGAAAATGACATTAATGTTCAACAGTCATAACTGTCTTTTCTACCATCCTGAAAGACTTACGGCCTCAAAAGGGTTTTCTCTCCCCTGATTTTGCAGGTAGAAAGTATTACCATTTTCTCTCTCTCTCACTGCCCTGTAAGACTTAAAAGCAAATATTCCTAAATCAAATATTGACAGGCTATTGGAGGCACTTAGCATATCTTCTTATTTGTACATCTATTTTTGCATGTCATATATGGATGGACCAGGTTTTACTTTTGATTCTTTGTGTTTCAAATGTGTCTTTAATTAGAAATACTTCAAAAATGGTGGAATCAATTGACCTGCCAGTAAGACATTAGCTTCACTTATTAAGAGGGAAGTATAAAGCACTAGCAGCTCCACTATCCAGGTTGTGTTATGTATAGGTATATAATAATGTGATACATATTATATGGGTAAAGCATTTTAAATAAATGGTTGTTCTCTGATTAATTACTAAAAAAATCACACCATTGTTGTTGCTCGTGAACCAGTTAAGAGTGTATTTGATCCCACATCACCCACAATATCATTGTCCACTATACTTAAACACAGGATTAGAATAGCAAAAGCTGTAATGACTCACAAAAATAACATATAATTTAAATTATAATATTTTCTATGTTTCTCTATTTTTAATTTTTTCTTAAGACATAAACTATTGTACTATTTCAGTAAAGCATGGCAGAATCCAAGCTATATGCTAATGGTATGGACAGATATTCAAAAGCATCTGCAGAGCACCCTATTCAGCCAATTTGATATTTCCATGCTCAGTATTGTGTGCATGTAATGCATATGGACATAAGTTCATCAGGGAAGTTACTTCAACAGTGATTTCCTGGAATTAATTTGTCTCATCCAGGAGCTTGGTTCGGATGCTTGTAATGACTTAGCACACTGGCCTATCAAACCCAAAATTCCTGGATACATCTGCAGCAAACCCAACATATCCCAGGAACGAGGCTGTTCCAACTGTCCCTGAAGGAAAGTCATGAGGAATGGGACGTGTGCTTGTCCTGTGAATAGCAGCCACAAGCTTTAAACACCCACTCCTGCTTTCCTGCCACCTCTCTCCTTGTCATTGGAGAACCTATTTTAGTAATATCTGAGGTCCCCTTGATGCAACTGATCCACTGCTGGCAATGGGCTCTCCTGGAATGTTGTATTGTCACCTTCTTCTGTACAGGGAAATTTACCAAAAAGCCAATCTCCAGCTTAACCCTGCAGCAAGAACTCCCACTCCCAGACCAGGCACCATCCTGTCCCAGCCTCCAGGCTTCCTTAGAGCACCATTTCTTCCAACACAAACCATTTATCTGGAATTTCTAATTGAAGCAGTTATCTAGCATCCAGAGCATCAGAGAAGGCTACACTCCCTGTATCCAATTATAAATCATAAGTATAGCTCATACGTATTAATAATAAATGGTGGCTTGTAGTTTCAGCTCCGTTAGATTTTTCTTGGGGATGGGGAAGGTTAGGGTCTTTCCCCTCCACTCCAAGGGTTTTTCCTTCATAGTTGGTTTTCCCATCAGCAGGTCTTGCTATATTCAGAAAGACATGGAATAGCTCCTTTTTATTCTACTGGTCACAGAAACCTCAGCAAGCTCAACTTTTCACTTCTGATTAACAAAAACAAACAAAACAACCCCCCAAAACAAACAAACAAACAAAAGTAGCAGGAATGCTTGATTTTCTTTACCACAGAGATACTAGGAATTTTGCCAGTGGTTTCACCTTCATCTCATGATTACTGGAGTGAATGAGGTTTTAATCAGCTCTTCAGTTTAGGGGAACGTCTTAGGCCTTTATTACATTCCAGAGAGAAAGCCCTCTGCAAATTAACACCATTGAACCAACTGCACAGCACTGAACAGACATAGGCTTAAATTTTTCTTTATTTTAAAGAGCATTTTCATTACATCTGTGTTTATTATAAACAGATTTCAGTCTAGTTCAGATGGAATCTACACAGTGGAAATCTCAGAACTGATTATCCTTAAACTTGGGCTATCTATAGACACAATGTTATGAAAGATTTTTTAATTAAGAATGTCTTCCCAAATTTAGAGGACAATATTCTATGTTTCTGGCTAAATATTTGTGACATTTCTGCTTGAAATGATGGAAAGTTCATAAAACAGATCCACTCTGAGACTGAGAGACTTCATTATCTACATGCTACCTTGGCATATCATTTTATGAGATAAACTTGTCAGAATAAAATGATATGAACACTTAACTCTGACCCACTGTCCAGCCAAAACCCAAGCTTTTGTTTCTGAACAAGATCCTTTTGGTCCACTTCAATTTACCTTTTAAGCCACATAGCCTGGTCAAATCCAGCAACAAGCTGTGGAAGGAGGGGCAAAACTGGGACACCGAGAGGAAGTGTATGTCAGGAGTCAGTTCTTTACTTTGGCAACACATAACTCAGATTAGGGCTATGCATCCTGCTGTGCTGATAACACAAACACAAAAAAAATCTAGTATTTAATTTTGAGGTTACTCATCAGAAAAGTAAGGGAAATGCGGCAGGAAATACAAATACAGCCCCTTTCCTTAAGTACTCTACAGTGATAACAGCTTATTGGCCAGCAAAACTTACTTATGTTTCAAAATAATTTTAATAGAACTTTAAGAAGTAATCATAGAAGGCCAATCAAAGGAGAAGGCTCAAGCAGACTGACCACAAGAGGCAGCAAGCTTTAAAACATCCAGATAAATCCCCCTGGAAAGAGCAGAATTGTTCCTGTATGACAGCACAGAAGACAACATTCACTAAGTAAGTCTGATTTGTGTGCTCAGTGGTTGCATCAGTCACCATGCATTTACTCAACAGAATCTCGTATTAGCAACAGTTCTTTAAAAATTGGGAATTTGCCTATAGATATTTAATTTAAATGATATGAATGGTTCTGCCAAGTATATAGAGCGTGTCTTAATTTTTCATTTGCACCAAGGGTTCTGCATCTGAACTGTGGAAAGATGCCAGTTTTTAAAAGATAGATGCTTCAGGCTGTCTCCTCTTCTATTATTGAACACGTTGTTACATAACTGAAATACTTATGAATCGAGAGTAATGTAAAAACAATGAGCTCATTAGAAGGGAAAAAACAGCCACATACCTTATATAAATTTGAAAGTTAGGATAACATATTTGACAGTGGATATTTCCAGGAATTTTAATAGGATCAACCTTATCTCTAATTTCTAAATGGAGGACCTTCAGAAACAAGTGCTTTTTAGCTGCTTTTGTCTCTGCATGAACAAGGCTTGATAGCTTGAGACTATAATGCATTACTGTGGAAACCTTCGGTCTCTTACATAAATCATCTTAACACTCAGCAAGAATTGTCCAACAGTGCCATTGATATGTTCAAGTCAATGATCCTGAAAACAATTTTTTTGTGTTTCTTCATATGGTAGACAACAGCAATAAATCATATTCATTTAAAAACACACAATATACTAATTTATCAAACCACAGCTATCAAAAATGTATTACAGGGGAAGGTATAACTTTTTTGTATTGTGTTAATCAATTTCTCTAATTTGCATTAGTTAAAGGCCAAAGCCTCAAGCAAAACATTAATTTTCCTGTACCAGATGAATTCAGTTTTCAAGAAAGAGAATGTGCTGAAAATTATATTATTAATTTGAAAAAATCATAATTTTCAAAGCATACAGAACTATGTAAAACAACAGACCTTTAAAAAGATTTCACTCTTGAAAGTAATTTCATTAATTACATTAATTTTATGCACATAGCATAGCGCTTTGCTGGGCAATGTGTTTTCAGTGGAGGCTTTAAATTGAAACACAGTTTAAAGATGACAATAAGTAGGAGCACAAATATTATAAGAGGCTAAAGGGTCTGGGGCCTGCAAAAACCAATACTGTTACTGAAGCAGTTAAACTTCCCTTCAGAAAAAAATACAGCTGTGCACTTTTCCTCTTAAGAACATTTGAGTAAATTTAAAAGAGAAGTGCAAGTCTTTTATGAATTACTGAGCAACTGGCCAAAGCAGTTCTTTAGGAATATACAAGAGCTTTAGGCACAAATGGAGCATCCTTAGCCCCCAGAGTGGAGTCTTGTCCCTCTAACCTGTGACTGTCTTTCACCTTCCTTAGCATGTCCCCTGTGGGGATACAAGTGTGGTCACTGTCCATCACCCTTGTCACTCTTCTCTCCTGAAAAGAAAGGTACTTTCTCTCCCACAGCATCTACTATTATAATTATTATTGTTGTTACTATTTGTGTTCTTCTTATTACTACTACTAATTACTATTACTACTTCTACTACTAGTACTACTACTGCTACATTTTAATGAAGGCTAAAATTCTTAAGGTAACTCAGGTTCCTATCTGACAGGCTTTGGTCTGTACTGTAAAGCAGGCAGCATCATGTATGGTATAATCTTGAACTCAGCACTACAAGACATACTTCCATAATCAGTTACTTTGTGTGCTCAATATTCTTTTTCAAATAGAGATAAAAAGCACATTAGAGATAAAAAACTTTTTAGAGACCCTCTCTGCAAAATATACCTAAATTATGCTCAGTACAAAACGCTGGGTAATAAAACTAGCAATATACATATTTAATAAGCAGAATCGAACTGAAAAAAAAAAATAGAAGTCACATCTTCACAAATCCTGCTACTTGAAAATATAGATGATACACCACATTTAACCTGTCAGAAGCCTCATTAGCATCATAGCATAGACTAAACCAGCAATCAAGACAGTGTGCTTTTCACATGTTTACATTTTTAAATGCTCTTAAAATAGGAGTAGTATAGATTTACATTTAAGTATATCTGTTTAGGGGGCAAATATTCTGTCTAAATTTCCATATCCTTTCTGAGAAAGATACCAAGAGATGAAAAAATGTAATCAAGGCACACAATGATGAAGGACAAAGGATCCTTTTATTTTTTGTTCGGGATTTTTTTCTCCTTCTTTCTCTTTTCTTTCCTTAGAAAAGCTCAGAAACAATGGATTCTCAATATTCAAAGGACAGTGGGTCCTACCTGTGCTACACTTCTCCTGAATGACTGATGAAATTGCCAGAAAAAAATTTGATTTAATGTAAAATGTCACCACTTGAGAAAAGGAGGACCAAACCAGAGGCATGGCTACTCTTTGCAATTATGATGTAACTTTAGTTTACCCCTATGCCAATCACAGGAAAAGAAGAAAGCTGAAGCATATCAAAGCTCCCAATTCCTACCAGCGGTCCCTTTGGCTTTAACACACAGATTTTAGACCCAGTACTTTACAGTGAAAAGGCCAAGAAAGTGCTCAGTATGTGAATGAGTACGGATTATTTAAGCAAGTAAAAGTGGCAGGATCTGGCCCTCTCTTAATAAAGTGTCATGTAAGCATTGGGACTGCTGGGACCCCAGTAATAAGTTCAATTGTACTGATGTCGTACAAACTATCAGCAGCATAGTACCTATTAAGACATTTTCATAAACTGCAAGAAATATGCAAGCTATTACAAGATATAATTCTGAAAAACAGACTTCTATGTAAGAAGCCAATTTAAGAGGAAAACAACATAAACAATAGTAACTTGTGTGCTCAAGTGAAGCATCTTTTTAATTTTGAGTAATGAAGATGTCAAGCCAAATGCTAGAGTAGTTTAACTTAATTAGGTGGCCTATTTTTCCAGGCAGCCTTTCATTTCCCATTGAAAACTCAGCTTGTATGCGAGGCAACAAGAGCAATTTTGTCTGTAATGAATACCTCTGGGACTCCACGGAGTGATCATTTGAATGTTACATTGAAGACTGGTTTGAGTAACTAGTTTGGGCTTGTTGAGATGTCAGATTTTGTAAAACTAACTAGATTAATCAAAGACTGGCATCTTATCGCTTTATTCGGTCAGGGGTCAGCAGGTCAAACTGACTCTACTGTGGCAGCCTTTGCCAAAAGGGACAGTATAAAAGTAATTGGTCTAATTTGTAGTTGAAATTCACGTAATTCTTCCAGACGTTTTATGGACCGAAAAAGGTTCATTTTATGTGAAGCTCAGTTGAAAAATACTGCCTTTAACATTTCCCATGGTTACATCCCATAATTCATCCACACTGCTGACCTGTAGAGTTTCCTGGAAAGGAAACTACATAACTAAAATATATGATGTCTGTAATCTGTTTTCACATGCTAAAAAAGTTGTACATGAAGGAGCAGAGGGAAAAATTTTGAAGGATATTTTATACTGGCTGCTCATTAAACAGAAAATTGTCTCACGACATGCACAGCAAAAGGCAGTGCCTTTTCTCTTGTGATATGTGAAAAAATACCTCCAGCTTTTGGACAGAGAATTCATCATTCAATGATTGATTTTCTGTTTACCTTTTTCATGGTAAAAATAATAGCTTTTGTTATTTTTTACTTTATTGATTTATTGTGGGCCTATAACTGAAGTTGCTGTCATTCTGATGTCACAGCTAAGACAAGACACAGTGTTTAATTTACTTCCCTCTCATTTGCAACTCTTAAGAAAAATACTTTTAATTGATCCACAGAATCACTATGCATACAACAGGGCCAAGTTCTCAATTTTAGCATTACTCTAGCAGTATCTGACATCTTCTTCTAAAGCCTCAGATTCTGTAGCTAGGCAATCACCCTCCAAACCTGTTTCATTAAAAAGTTTTCTGCCCACATGGCTGTAAAGAAATTATAAGTGCAAGATTTCACAGCCAGAAGTCAAATAGAATGCTGAAAAATTTGTTTTACTTGCTGAGTTTCTGATATGATCTCAATTTTACAGATCCACGCTAATGATTTTTGAAGGCTGGAGAGGGACACTTTTGTTTATACAACTGTAATTATGGGTATGTTTGCTTAGGATCCTTAGGGACTAGATTTTGCCCTCTTTAGTGTTTTTATAGTATGTGCTATAGAATAGGCATAAAATGGAAGACACATTAAGTTAAGGCATGTTTAAGTAACTCATTTTTCAGAGATAAGTAGGTTGTATACATTTCTTCTTCTGGTCAGAGTACAAGTTCCACCATCTATTGAACATAACTGACTAAAATGAATTTAAGTAAAAAAGGGTAAAGGTGTTTCACCTGAGTTCTTTAATGTGAAATCTGTAAAAGCTCTTAAATTCCAGCCAATAGGCCCTACCTAATTCTGACTTCTATTTTTATAAAAGTTGAGGCATCTCATTAAAAAAAAAATCCTTGAATATATACATAGGACATGTTCATACACTTTGCATTAGAGACATTCATACGTACTTATATAAAACATCCCTGTGGAGAAAGGCTTGGGGATACTGAGGGATGATAAGCTGAACATAAGCTGGCAATGGGCTTGCAGCCCAGAAAGCCAGCCATGTTCTGGGTTGCATCAAAAGCAGCATGGCCAGCAGGATGAGGGAGGGGATTCTGCCCCTCTGCTCTGCTTTTAGGACACCCCACCTGGAGTGCTGCATCCAGCTCTGGGGTCACCAGTGCAGGAAAATAAGAACTTTTTGGTTTGGGTCCAGAGAAGAGCACAGAGGTCCAAAGGCTGAAGCACCATTCCTATGATGAAAGGTTGAGTTGGGGTTATTCAGCCTGGAGGAGATTCTGAGGAGACCTTATAACACTTTTCAACATATAATGGGGCTTCTAAGAAAGATGTAGAATGACCTTTTATCAAGGCCTGCAGTGTCAGGACACGTGGCAACAGTTTTAAACAGAGAGGAAAGATTTAGACTGGACACAGAAAGAAATTCTTTACTGTGAGGGTGATGAGACATTGTAAGAGACTGTGCAGAGAATTTATCTGTGTCCCATCACTGGAAGTTTTCAAGGTCATGTTGAATGAGGCTTGGAGCAACCTGATTTAATGAAAGATGCAACTGCTCATGGCAGGGAACTGGACTAGATGATCTTCAAAGATGCCTTCCAATTCAAACCATTCTATGATTCTACAGATGCATATCTATAAATATACATACATAGCCTTGTTAATGCAACAGTTGATGTATTTTTATCAGCGACTCTCGGTTCTTTCCAGACTCTGCGTGGTGTTAAGATAATATTAAAGACTATGTTTTGTACAAAAGTGAAAGGCAGGGTAAAATTACATCTACCTTTAACCATTCATTCAGGATCTGAAAGGCCTGACTGGTATTTTTCTTTCCCTAAGTAATTTTAACCCATGTCCTTTTTTTTTTTTTTTTAACATAGCATTTATAGATTACTTCAGAGAAATGGAAGACCAAAAAGTAGACTCCCTTCTATTGATAACTTATTTTTGAAACTAAAAAATAATGGATCACGAAGAGGGAGGTAGAATATGGTCCAAAACAGCCCTGGACTGCAGCCAGCCAGGAGACTGCCCAGGAGGCATTGCCATCTCACTGTGGAGCAGCCTCTCAAATAACAAGCAAAAGCATTCCAACTTTTAGGCAGGACAGGTCAGGGTAGTAGGTCCCATGGATACATTGGACCATGGAATGATTCTCCATCTGAGAATGCTGCTTTTTCTCAATCCTTTCTCAGGCAGACAATTCCTGCCCTGTTCTGCTAATGGACCCTGTTGCAGGCAACAAGAAGAGCTGTGTCTTCTGGCAGTACCTTGGAATTTTAGCCTATCTACAGGGAAGGACCAATACAGAGCAAGTGAGGGAAGCTATTAGGTAGCATTTAGCCATCCCTACTTCACATGAGCAATAGTTATGTCATTAATAATCTAAGAAATTATGGTATAAAAATGTAAAAAACACATGAGGGCTATATGTAGGATCATGTGCATAAGGCAACATTAATATGAAAAATCTCTCTTTTGGATGTCATTCCATTCTATTTCAACCTGTAGCTGTACAGAACAAAACAGTTTTGATACCCATGGTGCTCCCTCTATCAAAGATCATGCAGGTATATTTTAGATAGATCTCCCTGGCATAGCTCTGGGAAGCAGAAAAATACCACCTCTGAGCAAACAGTATTCCTTCCTCTGCCTCAGATCTTTTCTTCCCAGTGGGACAATAGGGGTACTGCCCCAAATCATCAGCTCCAGGCCTATTCTCACCCCTTCCCTTTGCACCTTGCAGGGAATTTGGCAGCTGAACTCATTAACCTTAACATTTATCAGGCCTCAGGAAGGCTACAAATGTATTAAAGCTTTGTGCAACAGAGTCCTGAATTACAGTCCATATTGTGACTAGGAAGAAATGTAAAATAAGCAATATAATTTTATGCTGTGCGTGGCCCATGAATTACAGGAGGAGGAATAACATAAAGAGTAATTCGTGTCCAAGATTGCTATTATAGGTGTGGGGAGAAAACAATAATTCGTGGGAATCTCAAATGCAGATCAGTTGGCATAGTTTTATTTTAAAATGATAAATAGTTTCAGACCCAAGTGCAATTAGTAGGTGAAAATGTCACAGTTTTACTGTGTATGTTTGTTAATATGGCTGGCAGAACTCATTTAGGAGATGTCTTCAGTGTAGAGTCCTGTACTACATATATTATAACCAAAAATGCAGTACTTACACACATATATAAAATGTACACAGAGACAACATTGCCAAACAGCCTTCTGGGACAGTTTAAAAGAATATCATTAATTTTTACTGTATACTTACTCTTCTGGCTCAGTTCCAGCACTGGCTTTCTGTAAAAATCATTTCAAGTATAAAATTATGCTATTTGCTTGCAGCAACATCACAGGAACAGTAGTGAGCCATATGTTGCTACTTAGCAACTTGGACTGTAAGTCCCAAAGCATGTACTGATTTGAAAATTGAACAGAAATGATAATTATTGTTGAGGGATGCTGTGAGGCAACTTGTCTTGGATTACCAAACTATGCAGATGTTTGATGTTATATAGCAAAAGGAACAAAACTATATTTTTCCTGTCCAATGGCTGAGCTTTTATTTATGTTAGCCTAAAGGGGATAAATTGATTAAAACCCATAAAATAATATAAGGTGATGTTTTTCTAGATATGAACACTGGAGTGAACAGAAAGAATTGAGGGGTCTGTCAGCATATATCAGGATGGCAGGAATCCTGCCTCTATGGTCACCTAATCCTGAAGACAGCCAAGTGGAAACCCCTTGGTCCTTGGCATTACATACCATGACTCATTCTGCCAACTCACTCCCCAAATAAGCTATGTCAGACTCTGAAATTAGAAAATTATGGTTGTGTTTGACTCAGTCAGCATTGACCAGAGCTTGAATAAAGGTTCCTGACAGGACTATGTATCTCCTTACATGTGGGATTCATGTTTTAGTTAACATGATGTGAATGCATCAAGAAAAACAGAGTAATTAATTCACTCCTCATTCTGACAGGATTCAAGCCCCTATCTCTGATCTTGTGAGGGAAGAGCCAAATTATTAAGGGTGGGAAGGAGCCTGCATTCCTCTCACTGAGGTCATGCCATGGCAAGACTCATGACCACAGGTGCAAAATAGACACAGGGCAAAATTATCATAAGAGCAACTATGCTGTCATCTGAGAGAGAACATTTCCTCCTCTCTTTTTATGGCATCATGCATTTTACCTCTAGTAACAGTGGCAGGAAAATGAACAAATGCTCCTAAAACCACGGTCAGAAAATACAATTTCATCCTTTACTGTTCCTCTCCCTAGCCTTGTAAGCTACACAGCCTTTCATGCTTTGTTTTCAGAGCAAGAAATACTGTATTTTTTTCCAGTTTTAACCACCAGACTGGATCTTGAAATGGTAGTTAGTTGACCAGTTTTGGCTGACCACCAAATGTTTATACCAAAGAAAGGAACACCACACCATTACAGTCAGTGGAGACCTCAGAGATACTGTCAATGAAGAGTTGGGTAGTTCCTTTGAGGAACAACTATCAGCTGCCTATGTCAGGAACATCTTTGGGAAGGCTCCTCTCACAGTTGCAAGCTCTTGATGAAACTTGAGAGGCAGGTTTCCATCACACCCCATATTCCTGTTCTCAGTGAAGTTTTGTCTTTTTTTTTTTTTTT
>VWZU01017690.1:706288-760316 GCA_013397095.1 Sterrhoptilus dennistouni
TTTTTTAAATACTGTTATTATTACAGACTTTCACATATGCTCCAGCCTACACAGAGCTGGAACACCTCTTGTGCGAAGGCAGGCTAAAAATGCTGGGGTTGTTCAGCTTGGAAAAGAGAAGGCTCCAGGGAGATCTTAGAGCAGCTTTCCAGTACCTAAAGGGAGCCAACAAGAAAGCCGGAGAGAGACTTTTTACAATGGCCTGCATAGGTCAAGGAGGAATGGCCTTAAGCTGAAGGAGAAAGGTTTCAATTAGACATTGGGAAGAAGTTCTTTGCTGTAAGAGTGGTGAGGCACTGGCAGAGGTTGCCCAGAGAGGTTGTGGACTTCCCATAAGTGGAAGTGTTCGAGACCAGGCTGGGTGGGGCTCGGAGTAACCAGGGCTAGTGGAAGGCTCCCTGCCCATGATGTGGGGGTTAGAACTAGATGACCTTAAAGGTCCATTCCAACCCAGTCCATCCTATGATTCTGCATATTCACTTAAAACCACTACAACAGTGTAAGCACCAGGAGAAAATCCCAGCAAGGGAAAGGAGGCTGTGACAGCCCAAGGCTGACTGCTACTCCCAACCAGGCACAGAATGCTGGTTGACTGGCACATACTTGGTAACAACTTAAAAACACTCTGCCTGGCAATTGAGCTGCTTCCTGCCACATGGATCCCCCAGAAAAGGACAGACAGATTGCCTTTGGGTTTTGAACTCTACCTGGGAGCCAGACACCCCCAGAGTTCTGCTTTGCCATGGTCACATTTTAAGTTTGTAAGCCTTTTCTTGGTTCCAGCCCTTAGTAAGAATTCAGGATTTTCTGACATCTTTGAATTTGGAATGTCACATTTGATAGACTTTGTTTCCTTGAAGACAAAGTCATTTGCATTTAAAATACTTAGGCCTGGCTCTTTAAAGGTACTTTAAGAACCTTACTTTCTATGCAACCAGTGAGTGTTAGATGCATAAATATATCTGAGAATCTGGGCTCTGTTAGCACATGTAGAAACCGCATAAAAGATTAAAACTTATACTCTTAATTTTTCAATATGCCATTTAAATTATTTAAACTACATGCATACACAGTACAAAAATATCAACAGAAGAAAAATAATTCTGATGTATAATGTGGATTTGCAATTCTTTATTCAAAACTATTTAAGACAGACATAATGATTCTCTGAAAGGTAGCAGCTGCCTGATAACAGCAATCATTCACAGAGTTTGTATTTCTACTGTTTCAAACAAATTCAATTAGCCCTTGCACTTCAAAACCCTTAAGGCAAAAATGAGATGATACTAGGCTGCTTTAATCTAATAGTAATACTAAAACTTGTCAGTACAGTTTTTGGATTAATGGTTAGAGAAAAATTAATAATATAATTTTTCATTTTTTAATCAAACAGTTCTATTCTAAACTACCTCTGGATCTTGGAGGGTTCTTAGCTGAATAAGTTCAATCATGCACAATTCCTAAATGAAAAGAACTATTGGTCTCTAAAGGTATTTCAGAGTGACTTCAACAGAAAGCTGGGAAGCAACATGGTGGAACACTTTTAAGACGGACTTTTTGACTGAACCATGTACTCATCTCACACAACCTTCTTCTTCCCTGCCTCCAATGAACCTGTGTACCTGAACAACACTACTTCATGAAGACATTTAGCTTTGAATGCACACATTCTAAAACTGTTGATTCCTAAGTTACATCCAGCTAATCTGAACATAATTACGATGCATGCAAACTTATTTCCCACCTAATGAGAGTTTCACACATAACCCTCCTGGTTCTGTCAGGCCAGACACTGCTGGCCTGAAATACTGCATGACATAGACGTTGCATGACAAGTCTGAATATTCATGGCAATTTCTGACACAATCTAACTGATCTGCAGCACCATCCCCACCACTTACTGGTGCAAAGTTAAAATGAAACACATGAAGTAAATGAAAAATTCCTCCCTATATATAGATGTAGCATCAGGTAGACAACCCAAAACTTTCAAAACTATTTTTGCTTTTTAAGGAGTAATTAAAATTTGCAATTCTTAGGAATCTATAGGATCTTTGGGTTCAAATGGAAAGGTGGAAGATTTTTCAATATACATCCAGTCTCAAAATTTAGTGCGTATGGTTACCCAAAAGGAAAACGGCTCAAAAACACATTTAAAGAATGGACATCACATTAAGCCTTTTGGCCTGTAAGCTACAGAAGGCTAAGTCATTGCCTTAACCCCACTGCTAATTGTGCAATAATAGCAACATTCCTCAGACATAGGATTAGTGTTAAAAATGTAATTCTTCAGCTGCTCTATGAGTGATAATTAAAGCTATTTGTGACATGTATAGCTTATAATGATTAACTTGTCTGCAGTCAGATAAACAAATAACCTGCACCTGTAAAGACTTTATTTCCTGAAGGTAAAACAACTGTTTAGGAAAGATCATGCTGGCAAAACAGCTGCTTGCATTCTGGAGAGGAAACAAGGTAGTATCTTTCAACAAACGCCAACTCTGGTGTTTTATCAGCTCTATCTCATTAACTGGAAACAAGGCTTAAATGCTTTGTTTATAAATTATGATTATTCCTGATTGCAGCAGTTACTGATAGTGCCACTCATTTGCAATGCAACTCTTTGAATTTTTTTAATTACAATTTGAAACAAGGCAGAGAAGATTAATTAACCCACCTGGCTGGCTGGCACGTAGTCCTGGCTTGGTTCTGTCATACTCATATACATGTTCTCACCGTCAAACTGCAAAGGAAATAATAGTAAACATTCAGCAAACTTGATTTTTCAGCATTGACTGAAAAAAACAGTTGCTATAAAATAATATTACAGCCTGGTTTTAGAGACTTGTAATTGCATGTGTGCATCTTGTCTTTGATGTTCCTGTTGTCATCCTTATTGACCCTGGATGTCAGTGATTTGGAGTAATTAGCAGTCTAGTAATTACAGCTAGCAAGGAAGAAATGAATGGTTTCCTTTCATCTGCAATCTGTTTTAAAACAAAATGCCTCATTTTGTGCACCATGTATACATATTGCTGTTGGTTGCAATGAAGTACTAAGTGAATTGCACACTTATTGAGAAAAGGAAGATGAGAATACAATCTGCACTAAAATGCATCTTAATGGATTCCAACTTTAGCTTCTGAGCAGAACAAGAGTTGAAATTTCAAAACAAATTAAACCCCCTCCAACTGAAATGTTCCCATATCAGAAAGTGGGAAATACATTTCCAGACAGCTTTCAGACATCTGAATGTATGAAAGAGTATACCTCCCATCCGTATGGTGTAAAAGGATAGTTTGCTTGATGTGTGAATAAAGTAAACATTCATAATCAGAACTGCAAAAATAACCATCCGTAAATGATAAATACCATTCCTGGAAATATATACAATATATAAAAAGCGTCTTTACTTTTTTTTCTTTCCTTTTCTTTTCTTCTTTTTTTTTTTTTCTCTCAACTGCAGTTAAGAAGTAACGGAAATGTCATAGAAAGGAGTTGATTAAAATCTGAAGGTCTAGATGGAGAAAAACTGTCAGATCTGAAGCCTCATCCTGTACCAGCACAAAGAAGTGTAAAACTACTGATTTCTTACATAGTCTGGAAAATGTTGCCACAGAACTCTTGTCACACCCACTCAAGTGGCCGTGCCAACAGGGTGACGATAGTCCCAGGAGCTAGGGAAAATCTTTTCAAACCTTTTAGATAGAAATGAACAACAGCAGGAATTCCTATCTCCGGTCATCAACCACAAATTTCCAGCTGTTACGAGGTCTGTTTGAAATAATTTGCACCTGACCCCTTGTGTGAATGCTTAGAGTGACATATTTTGGACATCAGCCATTGTTTTGCATGACACAGCAGCTTTTTTAAGAAGTCCCTACTACTGAGATTTCTCTTCTCCTACAGAAGATGCCCATGAAATATCACACGGACATTTTTTGATCAGCGCTCAGCTTCTGGGGATATTCTACCTGCAAGGTGCACTATATTCAACTAGCCCGAGGTGGCAAAGTTAAACTGTGGCTTTGGCAGATAGGTCTACCAATTTTTGCTGAGGTGGCTGAAAAGGTTTCGGCTTCCAGCTGTTCATCTTCTTTCTCTGCCAGAGGCTACAAGGCTTGTAACAGCAGCAGTAACATGAACAAGTGCCAGCTCCTGGCACAGCAGCTGATGGTCTGCCCTTCCTGGCCAGAGCTATTTAATAGTCACAGACTATCTGTCAGAAGTCCTAGTTTCATGGGAGGGAAAGGATTATGCCACAGACACAGATCTGCCATAGGGAATAAAGTATTTCCAAATTTTGACAGAATAGAGATAGTTAGATTAGATCACAAAATAGAGATTGATGCTTTTTCCTTCTTTGTTTCTTGTTGACGTGTACCATCTATTTTAGCTTTCTCATTCAATAATGTTCTTATTTATAAGCATTCAAAGTAGAGCTTTGGAGAAAAAAATTAGTATCTGGATTGGAAAAAAATGCATTATTTCTTCTACTCAGATGGACAGGTGAAATTCTGAAGAGAGATTTCACAGCCAGTAGTTGGAAAGCAAGCACTCCAGTGCAAGGCCTACTGGAGCTCAACTTATACAGCTTGTCAGACAAAAGGCTGAGAGGTGCCTTGATCACTGTGATTGGTACTTACACCCTGGAAAGATGTCTGATAGCAAGATGTCAGCCTTCCTGACAGTGGTATAATGAGATCTAGTGTTGAGAAATGGGAGTTACAGAAATTCAGCTCGGAAATAAGATACAAGTTCCTACTTTAGGAGGTAATTAAGCATTATGTCAACAGCAAACTCATCATTTCCCAGACATTTTAGAATGAGGTTTGATATCTTTTTCAGAACAGATGCAATCCATATCATATTTATGAGAAACCCTATGGACAGGATAGTAACACTTGCTGGTTATGGGAGTCCTATCTGCCCTGGAAACCATCATTCCTTGAGTCTCCTCTTTTGAATTTCCCTCGTTATCTTCATACATTTGTTGTGATACATAGCAAGTTTTGCTGTAATTCAAATACTGTGTTGCATGTGTTTAGTTGCAGTGAATATGAAGAAATTTCTTTTCTTTTCTGCCTACTGGCTAGATACAGTCAAGTATTATTTCCATTTATTTTGCTTTCCATAATGCATAAGACTATGATTTAAGAATCTTTATGAAGTATACTAGTCTTTCATATAATTCCCTCTTTTGAATGTTTGGTTGTCTGTCCTTGCTCCCAAGCTTACAATCACCAAATCTGCATTCTTTGAATAATTTCCCTAAGGTATTTTTCCATGAATACTGAAATTTTTATAATTCTGTGTGTTGTTCTTGGATTATCTGCCTACCTAATCAGTGCCTTGCTATTAGTGGTCCCCCTGGCACGATAGGATATTGGATCTCAGCCTCTCCTGTTTGTTGCTTGTGGCCCTCTAGCTCTGAAATATTTTTTTTCTGCCATGGTCTGTGGGCTTTATGTGAGCACTGTTTGGAGAGAAACCAAAACAGAAAAAATATACATAAATTTAAACTTTGTAGGCTTTTAACCTTAAATGAGAAATGTAAGGGGATTGATGCTTACATGAGAAATGACCTTCTGCAACGTTTTTGGATTAATTTGCTAGGGTAAATTTTCAGAAAAATATATCAATGCATAATGTTTGTAAAATCTGAGTGGCCTGTTAACATCTAAAAATACCCAGCAGCTGTCTAATTTGTTACTTAATTTCTTCAATTTTCAAGCATGGAGTTTAGTCACTGAAATATTTAGCATCTGCTTGTCAGAAGTATGTGCAAGATGTTGTGTAATAGGTTATATAGGTCAGTAAGATTTGATGGGATGTGTATTTTTTGTAGTGTTTATATACACATATTGTGTACCATAATGCATCAGCTGACAATAGCACTCTTGCCATGTTAGTACTACATTTATGGCTGTTTATACTATTATGTGCCCCCAGTTCAGTGCAGTGTGGTGCATGGGTACTTGGCAGTTCCTAAGACTTTGGATATGAGCCTGAAAAACACCCATAAACTCAAAGGATGAAGTATATACACATGCATTTTGTACAGCAGGTATTGCCAGGAGATACCTCCTTCACGTTTTCAATGTTTACTAGAATGTTTATAAAAGACTGAAAATATGATCTTTGTATACCAGAATAAAACAAAATATTTACTGCAAAGCTGATTTGTCTATTCATCATCCCCTTTCCCAACTATCAAAGGAGTGCAAAATAGAGATGATCTGTACGTACCCAGCCAAAAAAAAGGTACATAAGCCTTCAAAAACAAAAAGTTCAGAAAAACTGATGCAGCATAGATACAATGCTCACCTTGCCCAAATGTAATAATCTCACATCAAAACAATAAACTGAGGAAAAAATGCCTCCAATTGGATCAACTGGAAAGTTCTATTCATATTTTTTCCCATCTGTTTAGAAGTTTCCAAAATATGCCCCTAAACCCCAGAAATGAATATTGAATCATTTCACCTTTAATAGACTGCTTTGTAACGTGCAGGCTCTGCAGCACGGCACCTCTCAACAACTCTCCACCTGGATCCCTTAATTCATGCTATATCCAGCTGGAATTCATCTTCACAATTAAGGTGATGTACCCAACAGCAAGTCAAGCAACCTGTCTGGATTAGAATGAGTCTAAAGACAAGCAGATACAGCTCAAAGATGTCTTCAACTACCAGAGTTTTCTTCCAGGTTGCACTCTATGCCTCCAAAGTTGTCTTACTGTACTCATCATTCTCAGGTTGGCAATCTCAGCCTGTATCCCCTAAGCTTTCCTGCCACTCACTGTGCTTGATTTCAAGCAAAGAAACTGCACAAGCATCACTTAACCCATGGATGATTCATCCCAACAGAACAGATGAAACACAAAGGCAGGCAGTAAAATGAACTATCTTTTATGAACCTATGTATGATGTATATATATCATATGACATTTCATATAAAGCTTTCCCAATGTGTCTCCAAGATCCCTCAGTATCATTAAGAGCAGATTTCAAAATCTTTCATTTTAATCTATTAAATGTGAATGCTAATACAATATTCTGGTGTGTGATAATAACTACTCTTGACAACATTTCTTTTCACATTAAAGTGTAACTGCATGAGAAGTTTGGGTGAGAGCAAACGAAGAACATGACTGCATTGTAATATGAAAAGAAATATAACTGGGAACTAGTTCTAATATAAATTCAGGATTTAATAATATTCTTTATTTAAATGATTATTATAAGTAAAACACATAGGCAACATTATGGCATGGCCAATTAGAAGCACCCTCAGAATGATGCTTTGTAAGACAATTTGTAATGTTCAGCAACCAATATGCAGAAAACACCCGACTGCTGTTACTAAATACAATTTACTCATAGAAGTTAGGGATGACTGTAACTGAGGTGAGAGGTATGACAGAGTTTAGCAAATGCCCAGAGTGGTAAAGCTATTTTAAGGCATCCAAGGCTTCTGCCTTCCATTAACGTGGCATCATACCAGAGTCACACAAAGTATGGCCAGGAAGCCTGTTTTCACCTTCCCATTAAAATTGCTGCAAACTTTATCAGCATTCATAACAGAGATTATGAAGTAGCAAAGCTTGCTAGAATAGTATTTTTTCATTCATTCTTAATGTGCTTTAAATTAAAAACACCCTACGTGGACTATGTCCCAAAGATACTATAAACAGGTTGAACAGACAACAAAATTTCTCATGCTGACACCAATGTAGAGAATGTTTATTTGATCACCTAAATAGACAAAAAAATTGGAATACAAAAAGGAGGGTGCAAGATGGCAGAAAAAGCTAGAAGGCTTGAGAACCAAAGAGGGTAACTGTAAATAAAATATATTTAGATACTGGTATATATTAGATACTGGTAGCTGTAAGTGTGCATACAGTGATTATAAATGCAGATGAATATCTGCATTATTTTCATTGACATTAGCTTCATTCATTAGCTTCAGATGACAGCTACCACATTGACAAACACATTGAACAAGCTTTCAGCCTAGGTTTCAGTTCTCTCCTCCACTTAAGCTACCTTCTTCTATCCCAAGTCCCTCTGTTTTCATTGCAGGATTGGTTGTGCTACCTGGATTACAGGGAGAATGACATTTCTCCCCTCTGCTTCCATATTCTCGCTACATAACATTTCTCTGCTGTTGTTGTGAAATGAGGGTTTATTTTGCTCCCTTTTCATCCAGTTTTTGACTTCTGAGGGTATTGTATAGTTGCTTTCTCTTTCTAAGCATATATATATGTTTGCCCTAAGTTTTTCAGGCACAGTTACAAGAGCTATGGGAAAGAAAAAAAAATCAAGCACATGAATGAGCTTTTTCCCATTCATACTGAAGAGCAGCACAATGTGACACTAACTATCTCGTCCAGCTGCAGTGTGGGCAGGGAAGCACAAGAAATATAAGCCCAAATGGCTTTTGATGCCAAAGCCTGCTTGGGACAGGAGTGTGGAGGAGGAGCAACTTTGGACAATGTTTGGTGCATAAATATATCCCAAAAGTGATAAAGATTAAAAGAGGAAAAGCAAGGGGAGATATTATGATATTGGTGAAAGGTGTTATGTTTAATAAGTTCATCTTCTGGGTAAAGCCACTTGGACTTGACATTCCAATTTCTTCAAAGGATCTTACAGATCTTCAAAGCCTGTATGATTAATCATATAATCGAAATAAAGATTTCTCCCATCTTAGATTTGAACTCGCAGATAGACTTAGGTTTAAATATAAACTTTAGTTATATCAGTAAGACCACAGTTTACCTTATTCTGATGGTCCGCAGCACAATTTGTTATGTTTCATTTTAAGAAGTTGCAATAGCATTGTGCAAAACAAATATTGATTTCTAGTGATTTAGTGATTTTTCTTACAGATTATATGAATCATTTGTAACTTATATTATCTGAAAGCCACTGATCCTGAAAAGTCTTTAAAACTAGGTAATTGTGTTTATTTTAAACCAAATGCCAAGAGTGGATAATGTCTCATGTTGCTTGATGACAAAAAGTGATATTTTGTTTTACTCTAAGCTGCTGAAATGACACTAAAATAATAATGGGATACAACATAAATCATCAAATTGCTATGCTAAAGGAACAGTTGATCTTGTTATGGCAACCATTAAAGATAAAAAACAGAGATGCTCTGTAAATGTTACACACGATGGAAAATCCCTTTCTTGACACAGTTTGGCAAAGTGGTACATTTGTATTGAATTTGAAACTCCATTTTGTCTCCTGAACTCCATTTTGTATGCTGTACTTGAACACATTTAAATTTGCCCAAGACAGGTTACAGTAATGCATTACAGACAGGCATCCTTCCCAGGAAAGAGGCTTGACACCTCACTGAAGGACTATCACAGGAAAATTGTCAAAAAAACCAATCTAGTACTATCAACTTTGATTGTTCTGCCATCTTCTCCCCCTCCTTCCATAAGCCCTGTTTATCAGCAGAGGAGTGTACTGAAAAACCACGAGATTGGGTGAAAAGGCCTGAATGGCAAAAATAAGTCAAATTCTTTGCAGAGCTGGATGTCCCTCGGTGGCCAAAGGGAGGTGATTAATGCAGACTGACAGGACCTGGAGGAGTCCTGTCCCATCTGGAACACTAGGAGCCCTCCAGGATGCAGAAAGTTTGATGAGCCAAGCAATGGAGTGGATATGGAACTAAGTATTAGGAAAATTCTTTATGTCTCTGGTCCTTTCATCTTCTTCCATGTTGCTGGAGAGGCTGAACCAGGAATATGGGGAATGTTGTCTTTACGTGGGTCAAGTACAGTGACGTGTGGACTAGGCAGATTGGAGTTGGGAAGGAATCTGTCCTGGCCTGAGGGCAGCCACAAGGTGTGTGAGAGCACTGGGAGCAGCCTTAGAGTGGGTAGGGATGGTGCTGCTTCACAAGGAAACTCTGTCAGATACTTCGTATCTTAGAACAAGCCAGAAACAGCCATAAAACTCTCTTTGCCCACAGCACCCAACAGACTTGGACCCATTTGGTGCTTGGATCCAAGTTTGAGAGGGACTTGCAGACTAGCACTGCCTTTTCTACCACCTGGCTTTCAAAGACAAAATGTTTTGCAAATACACCACTTGACTCTCCTCAAATGAGACCATTTTAATCTCATTTTCCATTTATAACACCTGCTATTGCCTCAAAAAAGTACAGACAGTGCTGTCAAAGTTTTCTCTCAGATTTTCTTGCCTGTGTCATAAATGCCCAACTCAGACCTACTACCATTGCATTCCTCAAGCTAACTCATTATTTACCTCTCTCATTGGGAGAAAGGGAGGAGACAGAGTGTTTGCTGAGTATGTTCTCATAGGTGGAGAGCTGGCTGAATATCTAAATATACACTGGTAGTTAAAACCTGAATAATGGCACTACAGCATTTGTGTTTTTCCTGCACTTAATAGAGGTTAATGTGAAACTGCAGGAAAGGTGAAGGGGAGTGTTTAGCTTCCCGCTTGGAGCCTGCATGTGTCAATGCCTGACAGAGCCTTGAAGTTGTTAGCCTGCATGCAGAGCACTAGCTGAATGAGGTTACAGTGCTGAGCACAGCGGGCTAAAAGAAGTAGGATCAGACTGATGGGAGGAGTGGCAGAGTCCAGGCACAGCAGAGTGTATCAAAGACAGCCCAGGGGAGAGTGAGTACTGTATTAGTCCTTTGTGTACATTTAAATGGAAGACAGTGAACATGCAGAGATGAACTCTGAACTCTCCCAGCTGGGCTCCTGCTCCTTTTAACCTTAGCTCTGTAAATAAAATAAAATATAATAAAACAATAATAAAAAACACCTAAAAATAAATAAAATAAGGTAAAATAAAATAAACCCAGCACACTGTGGTCTGGACTTCTATGCTTAGCTATTTTTTGCATATTGAACACTCATTAAATAAACATACTGAGATCAAAGTAACAAGTGCTTTTGTTATTATTTTACTCGATTCACACTAAATTATAGATGTAGACACCCACTGGGAAAATTGGGTGATAAGGTGGAAAGGTTTGAACAACTAAGATAAGACCCTTCTTTTTCTGCCCACATCAGCTGAGGAAATTTGTTTAACCTGGTAGGCTGGTAAAATCTTCCAACACCAACAGACCTGGTCACTACAAGGTCTGACCCTGCATCAAGGAAGGTGAAAGGAATTGTGCCATTGCCAGTAGGACAGGAACTGGATCAGGAACCAGTAGACTGGTAAGGGAATAGGAATCTTCTTGGAGTTTCAGAGTAATTTTTGTCAATATTCATCCTTGCCTCTGCCTCATCATGTAAAGTGGTAGATTATGTAATGAAACACAGGAAAGCTTAATAAAAAGGGTATACAGAGAGCAAAGAGACTAAAAAGCATTTTCTATATATCCACATGGAGAACCCCCTGTGCTAGAGTATAGCAGAAGAGAGGATCCACGGACCATAGTCAAGGTGTTTTGCACAACTAGGACAGAACCATTGCCTTGCATGAGTACAGTTGGAATATCACAGGGATCCATGGACAGAGTTCTACCTACTGTGTTATTTATAGTGAATAGGATACATGTAGTTCCTATGGGTAAGTACATCTCCTGCACAGCAGAATCTTAGAATCTTAAAAAGGGGCACACAACCAAAAAGGGCCACATCAACCAAAAAGGCACAAGTGAAATTCCATTACCTTCTGAAAATCCTATGAAAGAGGGTCTTGAGAAGCAAATTACCAGAAAAATAAACAACCTTGCCTGAAAGACTTATGTTTGAAAGAGTAAGTGGGAAAAACGCATGGCTTATGTAGAATTTTTTTTTACCCATGCCATATTTAAAAATCCTATTTTAAATGGTATCACCTAAGAACTTAAGCACTCTAAGCTAATGCAGGACGTAATTTAGATCACATGTACAATGTGTATTAAAATTATCTCGTGGAAAGGAATGGCTATATGAAAATACTTAAAATCAAGCACCCATTCAAATATGTGATAAAATAGGACTCAAGAGCTCAGATAGTTACAGACACAGGAATAAAATATTTAGGTACATACCAAACTCTGATAAAAAAAAATCAGCTTAAATTTCTGATAAACCAAATTATTTAGCACAGTCTGATGGGATCTCATTAGATAGAACTAATTCAGACCTGGAGTGAGTGATAACAGAAATGACTAATTGCAAGGACTTAGGAAAACATGGACATCTGTTAAATGACAAGGGTGTTGTAGGGCTGATACACAATCATAGTTTACCAAAACAGCTACTGTGGCAGCTATGTGGACAATCTTACTTCCATCCACAGTTACTCTGGTATATGAGCATCTTCCTTAATTTCAAGAGGATTATTTTCATTAAGAATATCACACATTTATTTCTCTGTCTGCATAAATTAAGAAGAGGGAGCCCCACGGATGTTCGTAAGAAGAATCTAAACCAAAATGGATTTTTACACTTACACTTGCAACAGATTCAGAACCTTGACAAGGCTTGTAGCTTGACTCACTCCTTTGCTAGGATTATCTACAGATCAAACTGAGATACCCTGGCAGAGCAATGTAGAGAACTTTGCAGTATTATATCTTAAAATAGGTCATTTGGGAGTAGATGTGGTTAGAAATGTTCAAAATATTACTCAAAAGCAGAAGAGGAAAAGTTGTTTTACTTTTTTTTTTATTACCAACTTCAGTGAAGATGTGTCCTTGATGTGAGATCACTTATCTGTTCTCAAAAATTCTAAGTGTTCTCTACACCTTTTAAGATAAAACTTGACCTTCAAGTTCACTTTATGACTAAATTATTCCATGACTATTTTCATCTTTTCTTTTTATTTTGCCAAGTTGCACTCATAATAGCTTTTTAAAAGAGTCCGCAACAGTGTTTTGTTTATACAATTGATATATTTTTAACAGATAAAAAGACAAGTCCATGCAGATATATTTCAATTTTTTTAAGTTTTGAAGGTAAAGAGCTGAAATATAAAGCTACAGATGTACCTGCCACTCTCTTATCAAAACCCTTTAAAGACAAAAAAATGTCCCACCTCCTCCCTCCTGCTTGAAGAACAGGTGCCATGCTCAGCACTCAGGCTGCTGCTTTTCCCATCAACATCCTGTGAATATATTACTGCTGAAAACTCCTCACAGCAAACCAGATAGCCAAAGTTACTCAAACCTGGCATTACCAGCACCATGGCTGGTAATAACCTCCTCTTTCTAGGAGGCCAGGAATGTAAGCATGAGACAGTCACATTAGTGCTGGGAGGAAGCTCCTCAAACAGGCAAACTCATCCCCTCAATAACAGGAGAATAAGTTTCATGGAGCAGCCACAAAAGCTTATTTTCAATTCCTGCCTTACAACTCCAGCAGTGTTTCCATTTTCATGCATTTTTCCCTTTTGGTTCAAACTCTTCAGCCGTTTTATCTTGAGGCCTTTTTCCATCCCTCCTGTCCGCTGAGACTAATGACTTTTTACTAACTCTTGTTAATAAAACTCTTGTGAACACAAAGAGAGATACTCTGTCCTCCTCTGTGCTCCTCTTCAGAAAGCCAATTTTAAATTTTAAATTCCTTTAACCTTCTCTGGCAACATGCTTTTTTCCAAGCATTTCTTCATTTGTAATTGCTTAAGTGTTTACTGGTGTCCATTTCACTATCTCACGTGCTGTCCAAAATAAATGTAGTGCTCCAATTAGTCATGGGTAATCCTGAACAGGTTCTCTATTCCCAGGGTTCATCCAGGCCCTGGGTATGCATCAACCTCTTTCTTCCTCTACACTTTATTTAGAAAATGCTTTGCTTTTTGCCAGCCCTTAAATGAAATCTTTGAAAGCTTATCCTGATTTATACAGTAGTATGGAAAGTTGCCAAATAATTAGGGTACATAGCATGATCTATGACAAATTGTGAAGACCTAAGCTCCACAGATTTTGGCTCTGGTCAGAGCTCTGTTTTTTCAAATAAAGCATTTTCAAGATGAATCTTACTATAAAGCTGACTTTTAAACATTTACGTGAGAAATGAAAAAGACACTTTCAGCAGAAGAATGTGGTAGCTCAAGCACACAGTAGCACTGTGGGAAACTTTATTTCAGTCATATTTTGCCACTCCCTCACACATCAGTTGCACATAAAGGCCACAAGCTGGGTCTTTCCCTATCACTTCTGTGGCTGTCAACTTCCTAAAAATATCTGTTGATGAAGACTTGAATTCATCTCTCACACATCTAGCACAGCATTCTCACTCAAAGGACATTATTTACTGATATCAGTCTTTCTAGCTTTGAGCAGAAATCATTTCAGGCCCTGAGAAATTCCTCTTAGGAACGGAAAAAAAATTGGCAATTACCGTCTTGTCAAATTAATATTGGCAAGACTCTGTCACTTCAGAATTTGCAGCGTGAGGTACTTCAGAAGTCCCTGAATGCAGTGAAATGAGCTGAATTCTGTTACAGTGGCCATGCAGAAGCACGAGGGAAGTGCTTTATTTTTCCCACTTGCCATGCAGGGAGCTGCAGGCTGGGCTCTGATTCAGAGAGACACAGGTACTCCAAACCCCATGGCTGGAAGAGGAGTTATGGACAAGGTGGACACAGGCATCCCTCACTTTGGCTGAAATTCAACTAGCCAGCCTTTGCAAAGTGTGTGTCAGCAGTTTTGAACTGGACCATGACACCAATGTAAAAACAAACCTCTTGAAACACAGAAAATCCTATGATTCACACAGCACAACCTGTGCTTCAGTGCACAGAGATAGAAGCAGAACTCAGGATTTGTTAATCCTACTCTAATTTTAACAATCTATGTTATAACCCCTGCTAATGAGCTAACATAATTTTTTTTAAAGTGTGTATTATAACAATGTGATTAAAGCTTGATGGAGCTGTTCTTATGCTTTTATGATATAAAAATGGTTTCTTATTAGCTTTTGATGTTTCATTTTCCCCATAGCATCACAATATCTGCTTCTGTTTTACCCAATTGTACAATAATTGTTGTTTAAATTCAGAAATCTCATAGCCTAGTCAGACTCTAGCCATTGGATTAATCAATGAAAATACTCTATAACAGTAATGCCATGGAAAACAGGCCTTATCATGTTAGTGCTCCATGTTATATTCTCTCACCTTTCTGTACAAGCTACTGAAATATCAATACACTGTCCTCAGGATTTGATAAAACATGTGATGAAAATTATAATAATTTTTTATGCCTATAGACATTAAATTAGTGCACATTAAACTCGAAACAAATGGTTTAAATAATTTTTGTTTAAATGTATTCTTTTTCTTTGGAAGACTGAAATGCATGTTGAAAGTTTTAAAGTTATGAAGGAACCCACTAAAAATTGCACCTTCAGTGGTGATGCCTAAGATTATATCTCTGCTGTACCTACACAGAATAAGCTTTCCACACATAGTCAAACTCATTTCCAAACAAAACTTTCCCAATCTAGAATAACTTAATTCTGTGCTTATTAGGTAAAACCCCCCCCAAGCCAAACCAGTAAATAGGGGACAAAGAAAATCAAATTGGCAAATTGTACTCAGATTTGTAGATATACAACTCCAGCAGAAACATCATAGCTGCATAAATATTTCCAAACCCATATTTGGCTCCTTCCCTCCCACATTAAAAGGCAAACACAGCACCAGTTGAAATAATCATGTATTTCCTGATGGAGCAAAATGTTCTTGATATGAATACAATTCAGACATAACACCTTATCACAGATGGGGCTGGTACCAGGACACTGGTCTAGATCTATATTGGTATAATCCACTTTCAAGACTGATATTTATCAGTCTCAGAAAATTTAACTCTTATTGCAGTGCAGTTTTCTTTTTTTCTCATTTTTAGGAAAGCCATTAGGCTCATGCATTCAGCACACAGCCTCTTTTGGTGTCAGCAACCATCTGTTTTGTGATATTCTTCTAGGGGAAGTATTAAGAGACTCCAGGGTTTTGCAGAGGCTCCTTAGTCTTAATATCTGTATTCATAAATTGCTAGTCATACAGTATCACTGCTTTTTCCTGTGCTTTACAGATCATGTAATACTCCCCAATTTCCCTTATGTCAGTGCCTACAAGTCAAAAGTTCAGAAATAATAACAGAGTACAGATATGTGCCGTCATTAGAGTCATGTTTTGATAGAAAATTAATTTGGTGTTTTATTCATTTGTTTGAAAGAGTAACTACTGCCTTGAAAAGTATAAGGTGATTAATTTCCAATATTTTCAGATCATATTAGCAATACACAAGTGTTTTGACATGCCTAATAGTTTTACTCATAATCAAGATTTCGCAGTTCAGAAATTCTTCTAGCTACATGAGCCAGAACCTTACAAGCTAAAATAGTCAGAACACTGATTTAAAAGCTGGGGAAGTATTTTAAGCATTACAGTGCATCGCTGAAGATCTTTTGTTAACACAGACAGCAATGTGAATTATGTATGTGATTTTATTTCTTACTGTTAAACACGGCTTATTGGAAATGTATAACCAGCTCCTTTTTAAGAATACACAGCAAAAGCAATGTCATGTATTGTGCTACAGCAAGTAATTCAGTTCCTTAGATAGGATTAGCCAACAGATTTATCAAGCAGTCTCTAAGGAAAGCAGAGTTCAAGTCTAGGCTCATCAATAATACATAAATAAACTGAACAATTAGGTACAAAGTGGCTATGTTGTCAGACAACTTATTAACCAATAAATGATCTACTCACTGCAGACAGTGTAAAAAGGGGACATGTGGAAAGACAAGAAAGACCTGAAGAGGGATATGAAGGTACTGTACTCATCAGTGTACTTGTGGACTTGATAATTCTCTCCAGCTCTCCGTTTCGAGCTGAGAGCTGTGATGTCTAGACAAAGGTGGTTCAGCAACACTTCACTACCAGGAATCCCTTTGGTTTTTTTCTGATAACTAAACACAAATATATTCCTTTCCTCTTTAATCACTGATCTAAGGAAAAATATATATCACTTTTCCAGTGATCGCTACTACAGCCTCAACTTCAACTTAATCTGCAAGTTTTATATAATAAAAATCACATAAATACAGTCATCTCCAATGGGTAATGTCACCACTGGGCATTGCTATGATACAGTCCTACTACTGAGATGCATAAATTCCCAGAAAAGGGTAGATGAAAGCAGTCAGGCTTACATCTGGTTTACACAACAACACCAACAGGTCTAAAAGGCAAATCCATGGTATTAAATATCAAAATATGGAACATTTGGTCCTTCTTCACTATCAACAAACTCAAATTTGATTTTCTTTTCTGTGCTCGCCTGTACTTTTCAGTACTTTTCAGACAGAAAACAAGAAAACCAGAGGTAGGAAGAGCTATTGCTTTTTTTTCCTCTCAGCCAAGCAAAACAAAAATAAGTCTTCATTTCATTTAGGATCAACAAGTAAGCAAGCAAACTTAGTCCAAATAAAATCTTTTCATATGCACATGTCTGCCTCAGCTCAGCAATTATGAACATTTGAAGTACAGATTTCAGGATTTAACTCAGGATGAAACTAATATTTACCCAATATGATGTTTTTCATGCTCAAGTACTCCAGAGTGCCTTGCAAATATTGACTAAAAACTGACTAAATTCTGCCTTTTTTTCTTTGTTCAGCACCTCTTGACTCCAGTAGCCATTTTGAGGGGTATATGGAAAAGATGAGTAAAGGCCTAACATGCTTTGCTAATGGAAATGTAAATTATCACTGAAACACAGCTTCTGTAGCAAAAAGGGGACATTACTCAGAATACCCTCCAGAGCCGTATAAATTCAGAAATTTATAAATATCCTTGCCAGATGGAAAAGTAATGTGGATGAACTGAACAAATCTGCGGTGACTTCACTCCATGGTCACTGTGCCTCAGTTAAACGACATAGACAATTTTAACAGTACTCACAGTCATTTTACTCGAGACATTTGAGTGAATGGTCCTTCCACTTTGCATCTGAGTACCTTTGAAAATGCACTTTTATGTCTTGTCCAAATACAAGCAGAGCTTGAAGAACAATATTCCTCTCCTACATACAGGGTAAACTAGTTCTCAGACCCAGAACATGACCCTATGGGTTCCTGAACTCCCTCCTGTGTTCATGCTGAGCCTCCCCAAAGCAGGCAGATGACAGCTAATGTAAGCACAGCACCTGCAGAAAGACTGGCAGGCAAGCTGCACTAAAGGAGGGTGCAAACCTGGGTAGGAAAGACCACATCTTGCCTGGGGAGGGAAACAAAAGATTAAAAAGAGAAGGAAGATGGGTAATAGAGCTGGTTTTCCATCTCTGGAAGCAGGTTTCCATGACAGACCAGCTGAACTGTTTTGCATATTTTTCCTCTGCGAAGTATAAAAGGACTCTAAAGCAAATGTATCAAACTTTAGATGTGTAAAAGTTGTGAGCCAAACCTCAAACACTGCACACCACAAAGTGAATGGGATGGTGTAAAGTGTGCATTAACTGTCTCTGGGACCAGGCGTCCTCTGTGCCCTCCATCCCTGAGGAGCTGAAATGGCATCACTGAGGCACTGTGAAACCACTTCAGAATGCCAGTTCTCTACTTATTCTGGAGATCAGGGCTAGGGATTATGAAGAATCCATGAACTCATGTTTTGCCTGCTGTATTAAAGGATTCCCTTGTCTGAGGGTGACAGTTTTGTGCATGTGCCGCTTTTCCCAAGAGCAGGAAATAACAAAGAGTGGGTAGGAATGTGGGATATGGATGCAGACATTTTATGCAGCACTACCTGCAGACTCAAACTTAAAAAAAAGTCTTGCAGTGAAGAATTTTCATAGCTGCAGTCAATCTATGGACAGGCTGATGGCACTGCAGCATGAAAATATTGCAACCCTGCCCAAAAACACAACCCATTATTCATTAGTTCAGACTGTTAGTGAAATAAGAAACAATTTAGCACAATGCTTAGAAGCAAAATGGACTTCTGAATTGCTATAGGATAATTTCCATCCAATTTATGAGTTTTTGCAGAGCTATGAGATGCTTTGATCTGTTTCATATAAAACTTGGTTGAAAATATGTTTCTTAGAGTGAAGTATGAGGTAATAAAAATGTGATTAAGGTGTGCTAGCAATTTTATTTTGGCAACTTTATGCTGTGCCTTTGAATTCTAGTATATATAAAGTTTGGCTCTTTTTCAGTTGATAGTCTATCAGCTGAAGACTACATATACAAACATTAATAAACTCTCAGACAATAAAATAAAAGCAGTCTAAAACTACATGCTATAATCTCTCTCTTTAAAAATAAATGTAGGAAGTCATAATGTATAGTTTATAATTACGATATCCAAAGAATTTCAGTTCAGTGAAGCCAAAGGAAATTGCTTACTATGGAACTAAGAATGCGATAAAAAGAAAATTAGGCACTGGCCCTGAAGCTCAAAACCAAAGTAAATCACATATTTCCTCAAGCAGAAAGAGAGTCTCATTTTTCATGGGGAAAAAACTTTCACAATAATGTTAAAACACAGAAGCCCAACTACTAATCAGAAGATGCACATTAAAAGTGAACAAAACCAGTTCTAAAATCCCTTAAATTGTAAACGTATTTCTTTAGAGCCCTTACAGTGATAAGCCTAAAGTAATTGTGGGAATCACTTTCAAATTCTAAACTTGGACTTCTCTTTTCTACACAGAACATTCACCTCAGAGTACTGCTTTAATTAATAGTTGGCATAACACAAGATGTCTTTCAAAGGTTCTTGTCCCTAATATCCCTGTAAAATGTAAATGAAAATTAACTTTCACAGGGCTACAGTAAATAAATGCTCAGTGGAGGGGAAAAAAATGTTTCCATGTAAAACTATCTCTTTCATATCTGTACGTGTAAAGATACTTTATCCCCTAACAAAGAGCTAATCCATGAAAAGCTTCACTAAACATTTTCTTGTACTATTCACATTCATGAAAGTGATTTCTGGAGCCTTAAGGAAGGTTAATGCACTCTCAGACTCCAATCAATGAAAACAGTGTGATTTACACAATCTATGTTCTTTGTCAAATTTAAGCAGTGTATCACTGCAGAAGATCTTTTGCTGACAGGAGCTTACCATATGATGGAGATGCTGGAATCCTCCTTACACTGGTTGTGCCTGGCATACCATGCTGTGCCTGTGCAATGATAAAATGAAAACTTGCAGGACAACCTCAGGCTATCTATCTCTGATGCTCAAACTAATGGATATTGCTCACCAAAGGCATATAGAAGTAGGTTTTTTTCACAGAAGTCAAATGGAATTAAAACAGAATTTGAAAAGTATGTGTTACATCAGAATTATGCTACCGAAGTCTAAGAATAAAAGTTCAGTCTCTCAGATCATTGCAATTAAATAGAATGTGCAGTCAATTGATGAGTTCCTGCCTCCTATCGCTCAGTACCTATAGATGAAGACTACTACTGTAAGCACGGTGTATCTAATGACTGACCAAGTCCCCTGATTTGAAAATGACATTTAAATAACTGAAGTCTTTCACAGAGCTCATCCATTTCTCATCTCTACTAGGAAAAAAAAGAAAACCTCTCCACACAGTTTATATCTTCTGGACAACCTTCTGCAATCACAAACCACTGCTTGCCCAAAGTGCAATATCTGACTGGCTTATCTGAGGCTAGTGCTTCATTCCTACTTCTACCTGCCTATACCAGCTGACATACTGAGCCCATAAAGCACATGGAAAACCATGCAAACAGAAAAGGTATATCTTTGGAAAGTCATGTGGAGGCTGGAGAACTTATTTTTCCCTGTTGCTCCAGAAAATGCAGAATTACTTATGTAAGAAAATATTATTGTGAAAAGTTGTAACAAGATGGTGAAAGATACTGTTCATAAGAAAGGTTCACTTGGAAATTACATTATTTCATCTTAAACAAATAACAAACTCCTGTTAATGACCTTGAAGTCAGTGAATTATGCTAATCTAAGTGATTACAAAATTTTAGTCCAACTATAAGGAAGCTTTGTATTAATATTTAACTATTCTGCAGCGCATCTGTTACTCTTTAACCAAATCTGAAGGCTGCCATGAAGGTTTTATGTTTCTTTCTGGTCATTCCACTCCCCATCAGACACTTTGCACTCTCCATCAATAAATTTCTATGTTGAATACATGCTCCAATATTCAGATAAAACCCGAAATCAAGCAGTACAATCACTTTAGGTAGAAGAAAGTCCAAAGTAGGACATAACTTAGAAATTGTTGCAAAGATAGCTACTAAAAAATATAATATATGTCTTATAATTTTAAGCAACACATTCTGAATGATGGGATAAGGGCTTGTTAGAGATGAGGTGAAATTCTTCCTCTTCTAATCTGGTTAACGTTTTCTGAAGAAAGCCACAGGGAGTACTTATGTTTGGAATTTGCACAATAGGAATTGTGGTATCCGCTACAGCGTTCATCCTTGTGTGAACCATTACACACCCCAAGTAAAGTAAATGAGTAAGGAATCATGGTGTGGTTTTATGGTGGGAACTGAGAATTATTTTGCTTGACACATCTAAGCCATTGTTTTTAATCAATTTTTCCTTGACTTGTCTTGATTCTTCATTTCTCAGTGGAAGGCATGCGACTTTGCATTTTCTGGGAAAACTAATTTCCACAAGAACACATTCAGATAAGGATTTAAAATTGAATATACATTAAGTTATATTTAGCTCTTCAAGTCTTGACATAACACTGAAAATGAACTAGTAAATATGGACAAAGAGTCTCCATAAGTTCTATAGAGGCATGAGAAAAATGCCCAAATAAAGCCTATTGGTAAGGGTCAAGGTTAATAATATGGGCAACAGTAAGGCAAATTATTTTTATGATATAATGGGTTCAGAAGTTCACTAAGAAAAATACAGCAAAAAAGGAGAGCCGACATTCAAACTGATCTTTCATATATCGCACATCTCATGTAAATCTCTGCCATACATTCATTAGGATTCTACAGTTAGAAAAAGACACATTTCAGTGTCTGTTAGATCTGATGGATTTCTCCCTCTATTCATCACTGGGTAAGCTTAGGAGGTGTGTGTACACACACACAAATTACAGGAAATATTTTTCACATTGTACTAATAACTCTCACAGATTTTTTCAGCAAATACAACAATATGACACATTTGGGAAGGAGTGCATTCAATTCCATTTGAAAAGGAAGCCCTATCGGTCAAAATAAAATAAAATGAAATTTATAAAGGTTATATCATATTTATGCATTTACTAAATATAAAAGTCAACATATGGTTGCAATGTTACCATATGCTTGATTTTGTAAGAGCAGATTTCCAATGTAGTAGGAGAGTTCCCCACAATAACAGATCATTAGCTTTGCATTTCCTTTAAAACACTTTTTGAAGAATAACACCTAAAAAGTATCCAAGTATGAGAAACATGATCTAAATGCATTCAGATCTATTTGTGCAATAGATCCAAAGCACAAAACAGACCCTACATTTGCACAATGAACATATAATGTCTATTAATTAATACTTAAGAAGCTCTTATTGCTCACAATACAGCAGAAGAGAAGGAGTATTTTCTGATCTACTGGGTGCATGAATTTGAAAAATACATCAAAAGAAACAAAGTTCTGATATGAAACAAGAACAATAAAAAACCTCTTTCAGAACAAAATCATGAGGAAATAATATTTTTTTTCTTTCCGTTCACTGAGAGATTATATAAAAGCCGCAGTTTGATATGGTCAATTTTGGTTTGGACCCCTGCCATAAATTACCTCTAATGCAGTTTAGATATTCTGCAATAAATGTAAGTGCACTTTAAATTTAGGAATAAATTACAAGCTGTCAAATATTTTACAGAAAAATGATGGCATATATCAGAAATCTAAATATTTCAGTGGAAACACTGTTGATCTGCTGAGTTACACTGCTGTACACCTGGTTCTGGTTGCTTTAAAAGGCACCTCAGCTCCTTCTTCCTAAAGGGATAAATATTGCCACTAGAAAGCCAGTGAAAAATTTGGAAATTCCATTCTTGGTCCTGTTTTTGATTTCCCAGTGTGAACTAGGGTTAAATATTTCTTTATGCCAATGTCAGCAAAATAATATAAAAATACAACATGAATCTCTATTTTGAGTGCTTTGTGGAAGACTTATTTTTAAATGTCTTTTGAAAGCTTTTTGATCTCCGGTGCCAAGCTGTCAGAAAAGTAGCCAAATAAATGCCAAAAAATACCCTGTTACTAGTTTTCCTTTGGTGTTAGCACTATCTAAAATGGGTATATTTATCTATTCTGCTAGTATTTAGCAACATCTGTAAAACATTACAGGTGAGTGCACTGGAGCTAACGTTTGAGGATCCAGCTTGGTTAATTAAAGCTAGACAAACTGAAATTTAAGTGGCAAAGACAACATTCATTGAGAGACTGAAACATGTATTCTAAAAGATAAAGCAGTAAAACTACAACAGACGCAAAAATAAAAGCAGCATCACCCTCAAAGGGAAGCAACTCAAAAGGTGAAACTTGAGCCTCTTCTCAAATAGATGTCTTCCCTCTATGGTACAGAGCAGGCAAACGAGCAATGGATTCACTCAAACAAAGACCAGTCATGACTGCAGCAGATCCAGGGGCTGTGACAGGAGTTGAGTATTACATATAAAATACCAGGAGCATTTTTCAAAACAGAAAAAGAAGAGGCCTCCACCACCCCACATATGCACTCACCCAACACTGAGATTAAGGCCAGGTTCGCTTTGGGTTTGTAAGACTAATGTTTCCAAAATTAAACACAGCCAGATAGATTATACTCTCCACAAAAGGGAACATTAAGATCAGAATAAAGATTGGGGAGACTTAACAATGTCAAGGATTGTTTCCTGAAAAAAAGGAATAATAATGGCTCCTGTGAAGTAGTTGGCATCATGCCCTTTGACTGATTCCAAAATGGCCCCTGAGCCTTTCTGTTTGTCTGCACTTACCAATAATTTATTCTACAGATCATAGTTAGAAAGTGCTCCTTTACATCTTGTGTTTGAAGATGTAACATTTGATGATATCGAGGAATAGTCATCTCCAACTTTGTCAAGCATAACTTTGTTGGCATGACTGCAGATAAGGCCCCTTAGATCTGGATCACCCAATCTACAAAAATATTTTAACCTTTTTTTAGTAAGAAGTGTTTAAATCTGCTGCCAAATGCTACCAGGGTACTCTTAGATCATGAATCTGTTCAATGCTGCAGCAGTGAGAAGAAAATATCTCTGCATCTTGTGCATATGCTAAATGATTGGAAAGACTCCCACATTTACTTCTATGGACTTAACATAAAGTCTTGAATGTTAAAGAGGTTAACCAGATTTTCAGAGAAACAAAATTAAACTAATACTCATGAAGAATGGATTCTATACCAGAAGTTTGCTCAGATGAAAAGGATGGCATAAGAAACTAAACAGTGAGGATTTATAGTTAGTCAGTGAAGAGCAGGGAAAGTAAGTTCACTGGAAAAGGATACAAAAGGATACAAAATGGAAAATGTTTGCGCTAACTTCTAACTCATAAGAACTAAGAAATTGAGATAAATTTACTCTTCCAATGGCTTCTGCTTATAACAATTGGCTTCAAATCACAGATTTCAACATCGTCAAATTCAGACAAATTTTACCACCATTCATTTCAGCCACAGATTTCAGTGCAATTATTCAATCAAAATCTTACAGAGATGCTGTTAAACAGCCAACTTGCCATAAACCAAAAACGCTTGGCTTTTAAGAGTATAGTCCACAAAGAGCTAATACATACATTAGTAGTAGTTTGTATAGACAGATATATATATAAGTACACACACACACAAATAGCCACTGCAAAAGCTGTATGCAGTTTTCTGTTCTTACTCCCATGTCAAATTTACTCAATTTACCAATCAAAACAGCATCTCTACAACTTTGTTGTAGAGGTTAAGAGAGTCAATGCAAAGAAAACTGTCTTTTGTCTTCCTGCATCACCACTAATGACAATCATTCTCTATTTTTTTTTTTCAGAAAAGAAATAACAATGTTCAAAATACAATGAGAACTAAAACAAACAAGAAAGTGTAGTGCTGAAAGTCTAAGCCATTTCTTAGGTTTCTTATGCCTCCAAGAACAATGGGCAGTAAGTAATAAATGGTATTTGGCAGCAGCGCAAATAGACTACAGCACTCACATCAACTTCACTGCAGCTCCTCTTCAACTCCACCTGGAACAAGAGGAGCTTTGCTTCCCATCCCACCACCTTATACAATGCACACAACAACAGTGGCAAGCAGGGCAGGCATATGAAGGACTACTTAGTAGCAGAGACCTTGCTTGCAGCCTAAACAGGCCATATTCCACCTCCAGGACAGACATGTCAGGTTCTCTTTCACATAACATTTTTGACTCATACTTCATATCTGAAACATGTCCATTTTATATAATGCTTTAGCAAAAGTATCCACACTAATCAGCTCTAACAGTTATGAAGAACAAGAAATTATTTGAAGAAAGAATAGTAAAATGAAACATTTCTTAAATAAAAAAGCCATATTTAAAAACCTAACTTACACAGCATTAAGTTACTAAATAAATTATTCATCCAGGCATAAGTTTTATTTGAAGAATATCCACAGCAATTATTTAGTCAGCAATTTACTCATGTCATATACTGAATAAGGCTGCAATAGCTTCTTTTAGTAATGATCACTTTAAAAAGTGTGCAATGGATTTCCGGAGTTGACACTCATCTTTTCAGTTAGAAAATCTACTGACCTGACTATTTGACTGAAGCAAGATATCAGTAAAGACACCTAAATCCACTGTATTTTGTCATCACTAGTCCCAAGAATGTCCACACTGGCCCTTGAAATTCTCATTACTATATTTAATCACAAACCATTGAAGAAAGCATAATATTCATGAAGTGCTAACAATATAAATATGAATGACAAGCTCCCAGAACCTGTACAGACTTGTCTGCATTCACAGCACAGACACATTCAGGTTGGAAGGGACCCCAGCAGGGCACTTGTCCAACCTCCTGCCCAATGTAGGGTCAACACTACTCAGATGAAGCTGCTCAGAATTTGATCAGCTCAGTCTTGAAAACCTCCAGCAATCAGGATTCCACAGTATCTCCAAGTAACTGGCTGCATGGGCTCAATTACCCCCACACAGAATATTCTTTTCTGTCTATCCAATAGGAACATCCTGTGTTTCAATTTATAAACACTCTGTCAACCCACTGTCCTCCTCACTAAGAACATGGCTCTGTCTTCTCAGAAATTCTCTTGTGGATTCTGGTGGGGCTGCTCTTAGGTACTTCAAATCTACCTTTATTTAGGTTAAAACAATCTTGGTCTCTAGATCTCTCCTTGACAACCTTGGTGGCTTTTCATTAAATTTGTTCCAGTTTACAAAGCGTTCCTATACTGATAAGCCCAAACTTGGACAAGTTAATAAATTATTATGTGCTCTAATGATTATGAAGAAAAAAGGAATAATGACACACTTTGATCTACTGGCAACAGACTTGTTGGTACAGCCCAGTAACCTGTTAGCCTCTCCCACTTCTACAGCACATTGCTGGCTAGTGTTCAGCCCACTGTCCCCATCAGGACCCCCAAGATCATTTTCAGCAGCATCCCAGCCACCCAGATCTTTGCCAGTGAATCCTTAGCCTGTACCAATGCAGGGGTTGGTTCAGCCCAAGTGCAAGACTTTGCATTTTGCTTTTGTTGAATTCCTGAGGTTCTTTTTGGATGATTATTCCAACCTGCGCAGGTGCCTCTGGGTGGTGATGCTGACCCCAAGCATATCAACAGGTTTTTTTCAATTTTGTGTCATTTCCACACCTGACAAGACTGTGTCAACCATGAACTCCTCCAGGTCTTTGAAAAAGATGGTGAACAGGCTAGGTCCCAGAAGAGAACTGTGAAGATTTCTGTTTGTAAGGAACCTCAAGGGAGTATATGAACCATTAACTGCTACACATGGAGTCTCACAAGCTATCCAGTCCCTCATACATCTATCATTCCACCCATCTAAAATGTATTGTTCCAAATGAAGTACAAAGATGCTGAAGGAGATCATATCAAAGCCTTAATGAAGTCAAGATCAAAGATCCACTGCTCTCCTTTCACCCCCAGATTCAGCCATTTCACCACAGATGGCAGAGAGGTCACTGGGCATGACAAGTCCTTAGGAGATCCTTGCTGCTATTCCTAAGCATCTTATTCCCCTTCATGTGTGCAGAAACAGCTTCTGAGAGGGCACACTCAATGCTTCTCTCAGAAATCAAATAATCTTTAACCAACCTGTAGTTATTGGTTAAAGATGACCTTTCTTGTCCTTTTTGAAGATGGGTGCAACATTTCCTGTCTGCAGTCATTGGGAATCTCTTCCTGCCCCTCAACAACAAAGGAGAATTGGCCTCACAATGCTTTCAGCCAATTCTCTGTGCCCTGGCTGCTCCCCATCCAATCCTATGGACTTCTATGGGTCAAAATTTTTCAAGAGATCCCTGACTTGATCCCCTTCTACTGCTGGTAAATCCTCTTTTCCTTGAATCCTGTCTCTAGCCTCAAAGGACCATGAGATTTTCTCAGTGGACACTGAGGTAAAGGTAGCATTGATCATAGGTTTATCTGCATTCACTTTTACTGTCTACTTTCACAATCAGGATTCAGTAGCACCCCTACATTTTCCTTGGGTTTTGGGTTGATTTTTGTTTTTTTTTATTGTTCTTACAACGCAAAGAAACTTCTTCCTACAAAGAAGCTCTTCTTGCTATCACTCTTTGCCACTTTAGGTGTGCTAAATTTTTCTCAACACCTCACTCTTAACATCTCTCTTGAGATTTGCAGCATAAGCTCCTAAAAGTATCTACCAAATGCCAGAGATATTCTAGGAAGCATTAAGGATCAATAACATATTCATTTTGAAAGTCAATGACTAAAGCTTAGATGGTTCCAAGAGGCTTATCAAAAAGCTCCTGAATCAAAACTTATACTACTGTTTTTCTCTTAAAAAACTGAAACCCTTAAACACAAACAAACTGCAACAATTGAAATAAATGACAGGTGGAAGAATTATTTTTCAACAGGAGCAAGTTCTCCAACAAATCTCCCTTGCAAACACAACACTGCAAGTCTTACAGTTGATCAATACATCCTCCATGCAATGGCTGCACATGGGAGCACAGAGGCACAATTTGGTGTGAAGCAGCAGGTTACAAAGGTAGTCTGCAGCAATTCCACCAAAAGCATCAGGAACTGCTCCCAAACCTTTTCCATGCAGAGAAAGAAGCTGCACATTAGTTTTGCCATTCTCCTTAGCTCCTACTTCATCTTCATTGACCTCTCCACAAGCTGGCACTGGATTAGTTTACTTTGGTGTTTAACTCTGATGAGAAGTGTATTTTTATAGCAATTTCTCAGCATAGAAGTATTGAGAAGTACACAAACAGATTACTCTTGGATGAAACGGCTGCCAGATGGACTGCAACTGTTAATGAGCGTTAGATCCCTTGGACCAGCCAAATTTGAGCTGATACAAAGTCACGCATCTCCAAAAAACAAATGCAACAACAAAATGCAGCAAGCCCATGCCTGGCCCTGAGCACCATCTGTTTCATTCCACAGATCTGTTAACCTGTTGCTGAAGGGGATTTTTAAAACTCTAGTAGCTTAATCTACCACTCTAGACTAAGAGCAGTAAAGTTAAGGAACTCTCTTGCCACTCCTGATGACTCTGAAGTCATAGGCGATCACAGAAATATAGATTTTCCCTTAAACCATCTCACTGTTCAAGATTATGCCCAGGAAACATGCATCCCGTGCAATTATACACATTTTAAAAAAGTTTTTGAAGTACATTTTCTGATGTCAAAAAGCCTAAACCTGCTTTCCACTTAATTTTCTTAGTTAAAGTTTGTTTTTGGCAATAAAAATGGACACTTTGATTGTTCTGGAATAGTATTGCTAGCAATGAAAATATTAAAATTTATTTTAAAATATCACGTCTTTTTTGTTTGTTTGTTTGTATCATGAAAAAACAGGCTTTCCTGTTAAGTTTTAGAAATAGCAATATGACAATTGGTCACTCCTAAATAGAGATAGTACACGTAAAATTTAATAGAATACAGAACCCTGTTATTAGCTCATTACACATCCCAAAGAATTCATGAATTTGACTCAATAAAAGTCTTGGATTTGACATTATATCCTCAATCCCAAATAAAAAAATGTTTTAAACTTTCCATGTAATTATTCCTAGGAAATAGGAATTCCATAGCAAAAACATCTTATGGACATACTCTTGGCAAATTGTATGGATTTCTAAATTTGAATTAACTACTAGAACATTTTCACTTCCTCTTTTTTTGAACAGAAAAATTCTATTTATTCAATTTGAAAAGTATGCAATTACCTTCATCACTTTTAATACAATTTTAATTTAAATTGAAATTAATTGATTTTGTACTATAAAACACATAGAAATTAGTTTCGCAGGTTTATTTTTCTGGAACAGTGTCAAATGTTTTGGGGGTTTTTTATAATAAATAATGTATGAAATGACAAGAATATACAAGTACAGTGTTGAAAAGAAAGTATTTTCTTACTATGAAGAAACTTTTCACTGCAAGTGGAAACTGTATGCTAAACAAAATGGACTGTCGGGACTAAATTACAGTTTGGCTAAATTCAACATGCTCATTTTATCATCAACTCATATACAGCAATGTCTTTGTACTTTTGCCAGTACCACACATTTGCATTCTGTTAGAATCAGGTAGAATCATCACCTATGCAATTCCCCAGTTTAATACAGAAGCTTGCTGCTACATCTGCTCTTAATGTGACCCATGTGAATGTCTGATCCTCACTTCTAAACAGCCTTTGGAACTGCTAGCAATTCATTTATTGCTTTAGATTCACAAAAAAGAAAACTATCGAAAGTTTTGTCAAGGAGGAAAAGAAATGAATGTTGGTCATGTTAATCAGCATTCTACAGCTGGTTTAAAAGGTGGTATCACAATATTTGTTTAAATTATATGAGAATAATGTCACTGACAAGCTCTGAGAAGGGAACAAATGGTATTGGAAATTATATCCATGATGATCCCCTTTTGCAGTCTGTAGTCTTGATAGGAAATTTGTTGGGCATGTTCTAGCACATCCTGAGACAAGATACAGAACTACCACCATTTAATGAACTTCAGCATTTTGGTTGTGTTCATTGAACAGCACATCATTGTGCAAGGCAGAAAAATAATACTCAGTTACTTAGTTATAATACATTAATGAACAAAACAAGGCAAAGATCAGGAAATGATTCATAGCCATCTTTAAGCTCTAATGGTAAAAGAGCCTTGTCTGAATCTAGAACCACCATAATAGAAATCTGGAAAACATGGTAAAGCCAAGTGAACTTTTGACTTGCAAAAATGAATAGTTCTTATTTTGTATGCTGATCAACTTCTAAAGGGAAGAGAAATATACATTTTAATGCTTTATATGACCATCTGCCAAATTATGGAAACAAGAATTTGTGGGAAGTGATGAGCCTCAAATTTTGCTTGATCATATTAATGAAGTTTTGCAAGTATTCTGTGCTTCAGTGGGTGAATTGCAGTCACAGCTCTGCTAAAAATCAGTTTGCACAAATACTGAGTTATCTCATACACTCATCTGCTGAGATTACAGTTTTCTATTTTCTACAGTAATAATAAACATCATTAAATGCTCAGCTTTGCTAGCAGGAGTCACTGGAAGGTCTCTCCTCTCCTTGGAAGAAAGCATGCAAAGTTTGAATGTGAACCTATAGTTCTGGCATAGTCTAGTCTGTGACTAAGAGGTACCCTTTTAACTCAATTGTCATGTGGAACAGCTTCCTGAGGATGGAGCCTGATCAGTAAAAAATAAATATTCAGGATCAGAGTAAATCATGTCCCACTCAGTCTTAAATACTCCCTATTGAACTTCTCCAAACAATAATTTTCAAATATTTTAATTGTACTTTGAGTGGTTTTACTGTGATTGTATGAAACTATGTGAGATTTTTTTCATAGAAATACGTAAGGAAAATAAATCATTGTCAAAAATGCCTATTTTTTAGTAATAATAGAATCATGGACCCATAGACTTGTTTAGATTGAAAAAGACCTTCAAGATTATCAAGTCTAGTCATTAACTCAACACCACTAAGTCCATCACTAAACAATGTCTGCAAGTGCTCCATTAACACATCTTCTGAGTGCTTCCAGGGGTGGCGAATCCACTGCTTCCCTGGGCAGCCAGTTCCAAGCTGACTACACTGTCAGTGATGAAATTTATCCCAATATACAATCTAAATCTCCCCTAGTGCCACTTGAGGCCATTTCCTCCTGTCCTGTTGCTTATTTCTTGGGAAAAGAGACCACCCCTCACCTAACTACAACCTCCTTTCATGTAGTTTTAGAGAGTGATAAGGTAATCCTTGTATCTTTGCTGCCATGTAGATTTCCATTCCCTACCTCCAGACAGCAGACCAAAAGATCTTCCTAGCCCTCTGTCAAACATCAGCATGCTGCCTCCAGATGTAGCTTTTGTGAGCCAGGTTTTAGCCCTTTCACCCTTCAAAACTAGTTTAAAACTCTCTCACTGAGCCCTGCTAACTCTTGTGCAAAGACTCTCCCCCACTTGAGACAAGTGTACCCCATATTTTGCCAGAGGCCTGCTGTCATGTGGATCAACCTGTGACCTCTCCCTTAAGAAAAACTTGAACCACTATTAAAAAAAAATAAAATATTGCTAACTGGAAAAATCACTACAGTGATTACCAGAGATACTGTTTCACAACTCTGGTGCATCTTAACTGAAAGACATCTTCCAATATGAGCCAAGGTTGGTGACAGCAGAAAGTGTATGATGATAACTCTAGACTCCAGAATTCTAAGATAAATGCAGAAATGAAAAGATGGATTCAAAGTTCATTAATTTTAACTTCCTAATATCCCTAGAGCACCATGTTAGGGTTTCCCAGGCATTCAGTTCTTTTGTAGACACTTTTGATAAGAAAGGACAAGCTTTTGCTGAAGAAAATTATGTGAATACACAGTTAGTTATGTTTATAAAGGCTAATATAAAAAAAGAAAGATCTTCTGTGTTATGGTACTGTCATGGTTTAACCCCAGTTGGCAACTAAATACCACGCAGCTTCTCACTCATCCCCCATCCTCCTGGGTAGGGAGAACTGGAAAGAAAACCCTAAATGTTGTGGTTTGAGATGAGAACTCTTTAACAATTGAAGCAAAATAAAATATTCCAACAAGAGCTATTATTGTTTTTGTTGTTGTTGTTGTTGTAGTGGTAAGGAGCAACAAAACCCAAGAGAGACGAGTGATGCCCAATACAATTGCTCATCACCCCCTGACTGACGCCCAGCTCATCCCAAGCAGTGATCAGCCCCTTCTGGCCAGCTCTGTGGTTTGGAATACAATTTTGCCTAGTTTGTCCTATCTATGTTACCCCACCCCCCAGTTTCTCATGTACCTGCTCACTGGCAGTGCATGGGAAGCCAAAATTCATTGCTTTACAGTAAGCACTACTGAGTCACAACTAAAACCTCAGTGTGTTATCAACACTATTCTCTTATTAAATCCAAAACAAAGCAGTGTATCAGCTGTTAGGACAAAAAATAAATCCATCTCAGCTGAAACTAGGTCAGGTTTGGCAAACATGAGTTTGGAATCAGAAGAAAAATTTTCCAGCTAGATCTTATTTCAGGGCTCGCTGCTGTGTAAGCTCAGCTTGGCCAGGATCAAGTCCCAGCTAATGACAGACACCTTAGGCAGACTGGGGAATGCCTGGCATAGCAGAGGAAACAATTTATATGTTGTGCTTGCAGGGGTTTGACACTTTTCTGTGTAAAGCTGAATCACATTTTTGCCCGTCTGTCATGAGCACCATGAAGGCTGCAAGTTCCTCAGGGCAGGAGCCTGTTAAACACTTAGCACAACACAGGAACTCTGCACTAATAATTACCATTGCTATTAAATACACTGTGGCATAGCTGTTTCAGTAGCCCTACCCTCTTATTTCTCTAAGGCTGTCAGTATAATAATGTTATACTGAATTCAACAGAGAGGTTTGGCAAATGTGAGGAAATGCTCTATCAGTTTCCCTGATCTCCTGCAGTGCTAGGCAGCACTTTTGACACCAATAATCTACAATCCCACTGCTGTCAAGAAAGAAAAAATGTGTTCACACAATTAACATGTGACTTCGTACGGTAATCACCCATCAGGAAAACTCTTAGCTCCATGCATATCATGACTGAAAAGCAAACACATTTGCTCCCAAAATTAAAAGTACCAGATATTTCCTCGTGCAATTTAACCACCTTCAGTTCCAACTGAAATCACAATTCCCTCCTCCATTTCTCCCTAGTGGGAGACAACTCTTTGATGGACTAATATAGATAGGAGTCACCAGATAAGATCTAGGCACGAAATGCATCATTTATACTCAGACTTTCATTCTGTGTGTACAAAAAAGAGAAGCGTACTGCCTTTTCCAGAAGCATCTATTAGTGCTCTCCAAACCCCCTACGTGGTAGCAGAGTGGACTGGCTGAGCAAATGCAGTCAAAGCCAAAGGCTGAGGCCCATAATTGCCCTCCTCACATATATGAAGTAAGAAACTTACACTCAGTGAAGACATTGCTTGGATGGAAGTACACGATGTGCAAACTGAGAATCCTACTGCAGAAAATCAAGAATCTTTTAAGATTTCAGGCTTTGCTGCTCTTCAACTTAGGCTTTTCTAGATGGGATGTATGGAACTAGGAAGATGTAAATAAGTAATTTTTAAAGTATATTTTCCAATCAAAATTTTGATTGGACAGCATCTGCACATATCAAATCTGTGTCATTGTTTTAATACAGAAGTATTAATGAAATTCTAAAAAGCGTTTTTCTGTCCTTTGTTTACACACTAATTATTTTTTATACAGACAGACATTCCACACAAAGAATTAAAAATGTTAAATGAGGCTAATATTATCCTGCATGCTTTTGTGACTGCATGACTACTTAAAGGAACACCTCCAAATATATACATATAGCCGATATGCAAGCTAAAGTCTACGTGGATTTTTTAAAGAATAAAATAAAACTTCTAGGTTTGTAGATGCTAAATTACTGATAGATTTTCCATTTAAATGCAAATTTGAATTTTGGTTTTAATGGAATAAGTACTTTTTTCCAAAATTTTTCAGTGAGTATTCTGAAATATGGGAAAAAGTTTGCAGTATGAGATCTGTCTAGATTTGCTTGGTATAATTCTTGGTAAGATAATGTTGGTGCATTTTCTTTTATCAATTCATCTAAGCTTTTTATCATTCATATTTGAAAAGAAAATGAAGTGAATTGTACACCTTCCAGGTTAAGTAAAAAAGAAGACGGTTTACTTGTAGATTTTTGTGCTTATGGGATAGGAAGGAAAGTGAATTTTGCAAAATAATGATCTCCTGGTAGTGTAAAATACAGGGAAAAACAACGAGAGTTCAAGAGTAGCATTATAATGACCAAAATTCACTATGTGCTTTTTATTATGTTGGAAAAACTCTTTTAAGAAATGGAAATCACTACATTCTATTGATTCATGCACAGAATCTTCAGACATAAGTCATCAGTGTTGACACTTCCAAATACATAAAACGTGACATCTGCTCCTACAAACTCACTACACAGGCTGTAAATCATCAAAGAGAAAAACAGTTCAATGTCATTTCAGCCACTGTAAGCTATGGTTTACAACTGAGAGATAAAAATAGTCATACTGTCTCTATGACATCTAAACCACTTTTCTACTGCAGTATTCTATGTTCTGATTTATCTTTCTGGTTGAACAACACACAATCAATTGTAAGCAACTAGTGTAGTTTGATTCCAGTCAACAGCAATTTTCTCCAGCTTTATCTTTTTTACCCCTCACTGCACCAACTTTAAGTGCTCTCCCAAATTCACCCTTTTCCATTCAGTGTTTTTTGGAGACTGAGGACTTAAATATATGATTTTAAAGTGAAAATGTACATGAAAAATGCATAACTTATATTTAATGGTTTCCAAATACTTGTAAAATCCTTTTTGTGTTATATCACATCTATGTTCACACTAATAAAGAATGTATGTATGCATTTTTCAACACCAATATCAGGGATCACTGTACAAGGTACTTTTAACATGCATCATTCCTCACCAAAGAAAACAGTATCAAGTATCTTGATCCTTCCTTGAAAGAAATGTTAAATTGCTTCCTATAGCTACTTTGTCAACCTAATTATTATTCAAACCAATATCCAATTTGCATAAAGTACTAAAACAGTTTTTCAAATCTTCAGTGATTTACTTCATTTAATTATGAAGTGAGAACATGACTATTGAAAGTGGCATATTTTGTTATTATTAGCACCTAAGAGATCACAACATGCATTAGGATTCAAATATTTTCTGAACAAGAAAAAGCCCAAGGAGGTCAATTATCTTAACCACTAGTATTTAGTATTAGTGTTTGCAGTAGAAATAAAACATTTATATGGCTAATGAAAATGTAAAGAATAGACCCACCACCACAACAAGTGACACAGTGATCTTGCACGGCACCACACATGGGTAACTGCCAGCAAGCAGAAAGTAACAGAGCAGCACAATAAAGAGCCAAAGTCCAGGATGAGCCAGAAATAGATTTTCCATTTCCAGGTTGTAAAATCTTCCTAACGTACATGAAGAGAAAATCACATTCCTTTCAATTTTATTTCACTTTACTGAGAGACTTGTATGAAGCTCTCTGGGCACACCTCCTATTCTGGGGAGGACATTGGAAGACCAATGTCCAGAATCTCATCTTTAGACTACCAAGCAGCCACCTTAGAATCTATATCCACAAGCACACACTCACCCAAAGTATCAAAGAAGCCTTCTTACACAGAATTTCACCCAAACAACAACACTAATGCAAAAAATAATTTTACTAGTGAATAAGTTAACAGTTTTCCAATGATAGCTAGTACTAGTTCTTAAAACAGTCAAAATGTGTTGTGAGTTTAGGTATGAAGATCATGAGAATTTTATCATTTTCCCTTCCCATGTAATTCACTGTTGAATTTAGTGTCTTGAATTGAATTTTGTCATGTCTTGAATTTTGATTCCATAAGCTGTTTTTCAGATGTCAACCTCTCAATTCACCACGCAGATATACAGATCTTCAAATGAAGTGGGGAAGCCAACTCCAAGTTTCAAATTTAATAATTTTAAGTCAAATCCACACATCTATGAACTTGCAGAACCACAGCCCTCAACAGTTTCCTTTAGGAGTGCTCCTGATAAAACACCCAAAAGCCAGTCCAGCGTGAGCAGCACTGCCTGCCTGAACCTGTTGTCAGGCCTATCCTGACATATAGGATAGTTCACTCAACCTGTAATTAACCCCAGGGAAACTCACTGTGCTTTCTGGCTAAATGCACCATCTATCCTTCAAACCACATCCTGGTGGCCATTAGGCACATTCTGCTGCATTAGTGATCAAAACCTGATAGAAAACTCATATGGACTATAGCACAGTATCTCATACATGTGGTATCATGCACGTACACCATCTGCTGACTTTGTCACTTTAACCTGTCTGTAGATTCTACAGCCACTGCACTTTGGTTTTATAAACCCCAGCTTCCAAAACCAGATTTCAGAGATTTGTCTGCAGTGGTGTCCAGAACTTATCCCATTTACTATTACATTCTTACTAACTACTTGCTTGCACATTCCCAAAATACAGTCTGCTGTCAGCCAAGAAGCCTAGAAAGCTAAATCAGATTTCAGACATTTGCACCAGAGGTTCTTTCCAACTCTCTAACATAGTCATATGGTCTAGCTCATAGCAAGATTAGAAAGGCAACATTTTTTCACACATTTCCATGTAAAACCTTGATTTGTCGTGTACGTGCGCACACACGCACGTATATAACCGTAGAGGAAATGAAGGCGCGTGCGTGTGCACACTCATGCACAAAAAAGCAGATAAGCAGATCTTATCTCTATCCACCAAAATGTCTCTTTTCTTTCCAACTGTTCCTCCGCTAAATGCTACTTGATGACATGCAAAGTGTTCTCGGTTCCCACTGAAACTCAATAAAACTACAGGGACACTCAACGGTTTCAAAATATCTGAGGCACAAACACACATATAACTACAGGGAAGAGAAAGAACAGTATAATTTATGGTTGTGGAAGAGGATAGGTCTGCACCTGAAAATATTTATTAACCTGATGAATAGTCTGTTTTTTGAAAGCTAATCTAATTATGTAATCCATTCCAAAACCATAAATTATCCCCCCATACACACCATGCCTCTATGCTAAGAATAAAGAGACGTCTTATATTTTGTAACTGGATATTTAAAACCATTGAAATACTAACTTTAATGTTATCAGAACTAGTAGGAGTATTGTAAAACTTCTTTTACTTTCATTGGAAAAATTTACTATATATCTGAATGTTTGTTTCTATATTTGACTGGATGTCACCGATGCATATTAATAGCCCTCTCACACAAGGGACAGACAGCATTTCAAAGTAAATCACCTATTTTTTAAAATTTTTTTAGTTCCAGAAGTCTTCCTAGATGGATGAGTTTTGAAAGAGTTTATATATCTGCTTCACCAATTTCCATACATCCAGGGTTTCCCAAAATTTAGCTGATTCAAGCTGCAAATATTCAGACTAGTAAATATTTTTGATAGGGGCTACATGAATTTAGAAACACTAATCCTTGAGATATCCCAGTGATTTTGGAAATCTCCACCTAACACTGGATCTGTGAACATGCAAAAACATCAAAGAATTCACCTACTTAGGCTACAAAAATAAATCCTGTAATGTCACCAGCTTCCATAGTTGCTTCCTAGTATGCAATGCTAAAAATTATCTCTATTCTAAAAATTACTGTATTCACAGAGTAAGGCAAAAGTACTTTGCATTGTCAAGTCCCTCATCACTTGCAAACAGCTCCATGGCAAATCCTCCTGCCCATAAAGTGGAAGAGAAATTCTTCCATATGCTGTTCTATTTGGAGCTAGTTTTAACAAAAACTTATTTGCAAGAGAGGGGACAGTTGTGTCAGAGAAATACTGAATGAACAGACTCACTACTTTTTCTCCTGCATGAACTCTTGGAGCCCAGTTATGGAGGAAAACCTCCCCACCATCTTCATTAGAACTTGGCACCTTGTGACAAAAGGCCCACGGGGCAGTCCTCTCCCATCTGTGAAAACTAACCAATGCAAGCAGTCCCATTTTGGGCAATGGGTTACCTTGCACAAGTAATTTGTTCAATGACAAAATGAAGGCTGAAGAGTGAGCCATTACAGGTGATGGGAAATTGAGGATAAAAAGCAAAAGGTATATCAAATGTAATTTATCTAGCATTACATGTTATCTTTACTATTTTCATTTTGTTGCTGATTTGGTAGAACCAGCATATAACTGGAAAAAAATTACTAGTGACAAATCTGTTAGCGCATAAAGGGAGATATTTCTTACGAGTACCTGGAGTTATATACAATCCTCATGCTATACACTGAACTCCCACTGACACAAATGAAAGCTTTACACAAAGAGTAAGTACAGCACACGTTTCTCAGTTTGTATGCAAAAATCTGCAGCTGAGGAAATATTTTACCTAACACAGGAAATAGCTGACTGGGAGCATCTGGGGAATAGAAAGCTCACATCTGAAATACAAGAGCTGGTATGCAAAATAATGGCTATTCTCTTTTCCATTCACAACACAAGCATTAACACTATGCATTAGGCACTATATACACAAAGAAACATTACCAATAGATTATTTGCAATTTTAAAATGGGTTTCTGTGACTTCACCCCTTTTTTGGATAATACAGAATACTGTTGGTACTGGTTATTTTTTCACAATAAAAATACTTGGCAAGGTGACTTAGAATGTGGGGTTTTGACTGAAACAGATAAACTGAAGAAGGTATGGAGTTTATGTTTATGTGGAAGCAGTTGTGGTCTTTCCAGAAATATACTTCTTCCTTCAGAAATTAAGTGTCTTAAATGATACCTCAAAAAACCCAAACCAACCAACCAAACAACAACAAAAAAAAGCTTACATCCTACATCTAACAAATCGTTTAAGCACTGAATACTTACTTATTCCACAGTCAAATTCATGTGGAAAAATTAAAGAAGTAAAAAGTTATATTGTAAGACACTAAGAACAACTAACAGTAAGAAAAGTGTTTCTTTGTTCTTTATATCCCTGTGACAGGCTCAAAAATTTACATGTACAGGCAGGATTAAGAGATGATAGTTTCCAGTGACAGACTCCTGAAGGAACCTCAGCTATTTGTCCTTAGCATTTTCTACCCCATTTTACTCCAAAAAGCCTTGGCATCGTCTCAACACATTTCCTCATGAAATCACATATGGCCAAGCAAACAGTGTTTCTCTCCTTGAAATCTGCAATGTTCTGTGACTATCTGTGCAAAGACCTAAGCTTTTTTACCATGCAGCCCAGTTAAACTTCCCTTGGCTCCCCTTGTAGCCGTTTCTAAAAGGGCTGTCAGACACTGAGCTAGACCAGGTCATAGTGCCCCAAACTGGATGCCTGTTCCAGGTTTCTGGGCAAGAGGCTTCCCTGCTCAGTGACAGAAGCCTTTAACACAGTCCAAACCTTCTGCTCTTTACCAAGTCTGCATTTTGCTCCATCCATCTGTAAACTAAGGAACATGGACATTTTTACATTTCCTGACTAGTGATGGTTCACCTGAAGTATTTCACACTGAACTGCATGGACACGCTGTTGGCTTCTTTGGCAACTGCTGTGTTCCCTCCTCTCCATTGGCATCCTGCTGGCACCAATGAGGTGCACGTAGTTTAATAAAAGCACGGTGATAACACATCTGCTTTAGCTTGCTGCAGCAGTTCTGCCTAGCTGTCAACACGTCAAAAACCTGCTCTGCCTAACTCATTATCTAAAAATCATACAAGAAACAAATTTAAGTTTCGTATGTATATTACATTATTAGACAGTGGTTAGGATTGTACGTGATTCTGAGGAAAGATCACGTAAGATCACTTACTAGGGACTCTCAATGACACTTCCAGTCTCATAAAAGGATCATGGTCAGCATGTTCTCATCTGTACATGAAAGCTCAGATTCCATGCAATAAGGTTACTAAGTTGCCAAATTTAGGAATTAGTTTATGGCTCCTGGAGGTGAGTACAGATAATTTTTGAGACTTTGGGGTATATTTTCAGGATAATGTGATTTGGCCACTGCAGAAGTTTAGTTTAATTCAGTTTAAGACTGCGTTCTCATTGGAGGTTTAATTAGCTATTGATTTCAGCAGAACCACTGCCCATGACCATAACAGACACCTTTTGTGTAAAATCAATAGCAATATTAAGTCTCTTTTCAGTGTAAGGTCTGGACTGTAGGCTAAAGAAGTTTGTTTTCTGTTTCACTGTTCTTACTCAGATTTTTTCAGATGTTTCTTTGAGAACTGTACCAGAATCCGGAAGCTGTTATCCATACAAGCTGTTCCTATTAAAGACTCATTTAGATCAACAACACTTTTAAATGGGTTAAAATTTTCTACTCTTGACCTGACAGTTTCAGCCACTTCTGGTTTGATCTGTCTTGTGATTTCTACAAAACAAACCTGCAGGAGAGGTGAATTTACCCGTGCACCAGCACAGTGAATTGTTCCATGCATTTTTACTGTTTATACCATCTGAAGCCAATTCTGAGTAAGAAGCATTCTTCACCTAATCCAATTTATTTAGTCAGACTAAGCAAGAAAAATGAAGTCATCTAGATTTTTTGTGTTTGTTTGGCTTACATGATTAAGGAGAAAGGAATAGAAATGATATTCCTTTTGGGAGTAAATTCAATTCAATAGTATTGAACAACTTCTATGTTTTCAAGGTATCTTCCAGGAAAGCATTCCTTATGCATTTTCATTTATCATTTCGTGGTTTTCTAAACCCTCTTTTTTAAGTTACATTGGGGCAGAAATTGATTTAAACCAAACCCATAACTTTCAGGAGGCTCATTAAATGGTAAAATGCATTCTTCACTCTTGTTTGTAAAACTGATACTAAGTTTTTAGTACAGGTACTAAATTGTTCTCAGTGCCCACCAATATTTTACTGGATTTTCTCTGTATACAAGCTATGAAAAAAACCAAGTGAGTTCAGCTATGAAATATTTGTTAGAGAAACTACTCCCACAGAGCACTTCTGCAAAATTTGTAATATTCTCAAAGTTTAATGTTCAAAGATCTCCTTGTGTTACTTCTGACTCTACTTTTTCTTACATCACTCATACTCTTGAGATTTCCTGGCAGACATTTATAATAGTTTTCCTACTCTTAACTTCTTAATCTTTGAGCAGGACAATAAAATAAAACCACAGATTAATTTCAAGTAGGCTGAGATTGCAATCCAACTGATGGTACTTGAAGAAGCAATAGGAAAAATACAAACATCTCGATTTCATCAGAAAAATAATCCTATTTAAACAAAAAGCTTGGGAAGGATCAGCAAGAAACAGTGGTGAATAAAAAAGTAAATGACTCTGTGGTAGTTATAACATCTGTATGATGATGAGAAATAGACACCAGTTAATCTAGGCTATATTCCTAAAATTTATTTTACACCAATTTTAGGTTTTGGGCTTACTATTTGCTGAATATGCCCAGAAAAAGGCAGCTCATTATTACAGTTGCACAGTATGGATGAATGGTGCTACAGCACTTAAAATTACACATGCACAAACATCATGGAAATTAGTATTACTGTAGATATCAAAAGCAAACAGACCTAATTAAAGAAATAACTGCAACAAACCCAGATGCAACCCAAAACAAAAAAGGACAACTCCAAATCTAATGAATCTTTTGAATATTAATTACAGAATTCCTAACAATACACTGGGAAAGCTCTCTTGGAGAATTCAGTTTACTGTTTAACAGTTTCTGACTAATTTTATTAACCTGTACATCTGAGAGGATCAACCCCCTCTGGGTTTAATTAGAAGAAAATTCAATTTAAATCTAAATGTCAACAGTGGTTACTAATTATGGCAGGGCCCTGGACGAGACATCCAGTCTGTAATCAGGCGGTTCTCTGCTAACAATTAACAGTTTCTTTCTGAGTTATGAGTGCATTAGGATTTTCCTTTTTCTAAATAAATATGATTCAGCATGGGGCACGACTAATATTAACAGCACCTACTGCTACGTGCAGACATGCAGAAGAGGTTGCCAAATTAAATTACAGAGATTTCTCAAACATATAGCTGAATAATAAGCAGCTACAAAACTAGGTCAGGGTCGCAAGCAGTCAACCACAGCCCCTCCCCCCAACATGCAAAATAAATATACCCACTATCTCTGAATAGAAATCAGTCTTTTGTTATGCCCTTTGTCAGGAATATGTTACTGCAAAATGATATTTATTTCCACAGTCTTCGCAGCTGTGAGCAGGACTGAATTAATCTTTCGAGAACTGATTTCATCTTCAATTTCATGTTTATGATTATGAAATGTAAATGTATTACTCTAAAGAAAAAATGATAACAAAAGGCATAGATGTAAGAAAGGCAGCTTTATACCCACAGCTTTTCATTTGCCTTTACTAATGAAGCAAACAGCCAGCTAACTCTTAAATAAAAACAGATGTTATAAAAATGCATTGTAAAGAATGTGTAGAAACATAAAAACTGGGGAGACACCTAAAATGAAATCGTCTGAAAATCTAACTTGAGCAGAAAATGTGTGATCTAAGACAATTACCAGAAACCAGAAACAGGACCAAAACTAGGGTGACATTGAAGAGCTTAATCATTTAACTTCTAACCAGCCCCCACGCTCTCAATGCTACTGCTATGGACAACACCGAAAATGCTGATTTCAGCTGAGAACTGCAATTTCTCAGATCAGCAATAGCTGTTTTCAAAAATGACAAAAGTCTTTTCCAAACCATTTCATTGTGATGACCTACTAATTAATTACATCCATACGCATAAAGTAGTAACCATGCTGGGTTTTGTGGAAGCTGTTGACAAATTTGTCTCATTTCATCTTGGGACTTATCAGCCATTGTGCTCAAATATTCCAGGCAAATATATTTTTAGGATTTGTTAGTGGTGATTTCTCAAGAGGACTATCTATGACAGGGCAAGCAGAAATCAGAGGGTATTCTTATGGAAATACTGAGGCAGTTCTATGAATAGTTTTAGTTTATATAGTATAACCATAACAATCAAACATGCAGGTCTTGGGCTGCTCTTTGCTAAACAGGAAAGCTGTTTTCTTTCTATGCTAAAAACCAAACCAATAAAAAATAATATTAATTTGAAAACCTCTTTTGTAGAGAATATCTTATAAACATGCATTGCACTTTAGTCATATTTTTTTGCACCATTTTTTGACCAGAGGTCACCAAGTGGCAAACGAACATACTTAGCATCATTGTTGATAAAAGCTTACATGAAATATTAAGGCTTCAGATACATTCTTAGTAGTACAGACATACTCATCACTTAGGAGGATGTGAATTAAGTTCTTTGATTTAATTTAGACTTCAATTTATATCTTTAAAATTAAACCCTAAACCTCAAATCCCATATGCATGTGCTTGATTTTAAATCTGTAAACAGTTTCATGTTGTTCCCAAGAGCATTCACAGAACAAAAATCAAATAAATATGTATATATGTACGAAACACTTCTAAAGGTGTAAGGAGGTGCTTATTGTTAAGAAATAAGTGAGCATCTCTATTTAAGAAAGCACTTATAGATATTAACCACTGCCTATTACATATATTATGTAAGGCTTTCCTGAGTAATGGTAAATCAAGCACATCTCTAATATTAAGCACCTTATTTCCCCTATTTCTGAACCAATGTGGCATTTTTTCTCAATAATGAAAGGATTATTCACATTTTAAAGTATAATGGAGAATATGGCTCTTAAAGCCTTATGATGAAGTGAGTGGTTGCTGAAGATGTTCTACAAATGTAACACTTGAACCTGACAAGAAAATTACGCAACCATGACTACATTTGGATGCTCCAAATCAGATTAACTGCATGCTCTCCACACACACCAAAGCCTGTTGATACTGGCAGCTCTCTGTACAAGTGAACTTTTGCAGTCAGATTGAAAGTGGGTGTTTTAAGCCTATTTTTGTCATAGCGAACGTTAGATACCTGATCTCCCTTGCACCACTGGTTCCACCCCAGCTCTTCTACAAATGGTATATCTTTATCCACCAAGAAAAAGGGAATCAGGACACCTAAGCTCCTAGTCTTACCATCTGAATAAATATGTGAAAAAAGGCAGGATTGATAGCATGAAATAATTTGTAGCTGACATCTGAAATTGTTACTTTGCTCCTGGAGACGGAGGGAGGAAAAGGGAAGAAAGCACAAGGGACTTTCCTCCCTCACTGCTTAAGTTGTGTTTAAAAAAAAAAAAAAAAAAAAAAAGAAAAAAAAAAGTCCCCAAGATTAATAAGGCCAAGGATGGATTGCCAAAGGGTAACTCTGCATGTCACTGGGGCCTAGGCCCCAGTCTCGCACCTCTTTATTCACTTTATTCAGTGTCTCCTGCACTCTGGAACAAACAGAAACTCCAAGTACCAGCACAAATCTAGGTTTTATGTGATGTTATTTTCCCTGCACATTTGTCAGTAAATGGATATTTGTTTTAGGATAAAAAAATCAGATTTTTATTTGAACTCAGCTTTGCCCTCCACCCACCCCTGGGTGATTGTTACATTTCTCAGGTGGTTAAATTCATGTCTCTAGTTTCATGCCTTGTGATTCTTCCTGAAACATGTAACAGCCACCCAAAAATACTCAGCTGGTTGTGCTTTCTTTTTTTTTTGTTGTAAAGTTTGTGCAAAATTTTGGCCTTCATAAAGTCAGCAGAAGTTTTGCTCTCAACTAGAACAGGGCAGAGCTTCACATTTCATGTTTCTAAAATACTCCATTTTCAGTTCCTTTAGTATTTCTATTTTAAACTACTATTGCTAAAATTGCAAACTGTGATAACCAATGATGTAAAATATTTTGTATGCTCAAAGTTTCAACATTAAATCGAGCTAAGGAACAAAACGAAACATCTCTGTCTTGTACCATGCCTACTACAAAATGTAACTTAGAAAAACTATCAAGTCACAACTAACATGTTAGTTTTCAGACTTCATTAGGCAAAGGCAAGTGTGTCTGTGTATTTTCCCATCCCTGGAAGCATCTATTTCTTCTCCATGTTCAACTGAAGTTATAGTTCAGATCTTTTTGATAGTAACAAAAAGGAAGTTCTTTTAACCACAGCTCAATAATAAGATGTATGGAAAAACAGTTAGTTTCCTTCTGCTTCAACTGTTTACCTTGATCTGTTTTAAGCAAAGAGAGCCTGTACGTATTCTTCATTACATAACAACCACAAGCAACACAAAAAAACCCCCAACACTATAAAACACTGTTTTGTTTTCATGATTGAACTCCTACAGTTGTATTTTTTCTAAACAATTCCACTTCCACCTCAGAATAAGAGACTTAAGGACTTAAAATTACCATCTAAAATACATGCTAAAGGGCCCCTTAATACATAGCCATAATGTGGAGATCTAAAGGAAAAACACTGTAAACAAATTAAACTAAGGAGAGCTTTTAACTGTTCTGAGAGCAACAAAGAGAAATTAGAACCTACAGTTATATGTTGGCGAAATAAAATTTGACATGATTTGGTAGGATGGAAACCTGGTATGACAACTCATGTGACAGAAACTTATCAGTAAAACCTAATGGGAAAGACAGCCAGAAGGAGCAGAAATGTGGAACTCCACATTAAAAGTGTTATTTACGTGCTTAAGAACTACAGGCTAATTCAGGATAGTTGTATGGGATTGACAAAAATATCGTGCTGTTTCTAGCTGCCAACATAGATGACAAAATAGAAGGAGCAAGACTCTAAAAAGTACTTCTAAGTGCATGTAAATATGTAGAAATTCACACAGGTTTCTGAAGATATGATTTTGATGCTACTGATAAAGCATTTTTGAAATATCTAAAAATTACACATCTATTCCAAACATAAAAAGCAAATTGGGCAACTTAAAATCATTCTGTGCTAGATCTCAGTGTGAAAGATAAAAATACCATGATCATTGCCTCTAACTGGGGATTGCCTGTGTTAGAACATTCATGAATGAATTTCAATTACAATGTACAAGAATTATGACATAGATTTCTTTCTCTGTAAGAATTCAGTGTTCCCAAATATTAAAAAAAAAAAAAATTCAAACAAAACTGAGCAAAGTTATTTTAATGCAAAAAAATTCTGAAAATCAAACTATTAAAACTTTACTATTCCGCATCATGAAAGAGGAAATTTTTGGTGAAAACCCATCTCAGCTGAGAGGAAAAGCAGTTAGAGCAATTTTTTTCTTTCATATTTGGCAAAAGTGAAAATGTGGAATCTTACAGAAGTAAATGAAAATCATCAGTTTACAAACACAGAATATTGATAATGGAAGCTAGAAATCTGAAGAAGAAAAAAATAAATTCTGGTATGATCAAATAGTGTCAGTAACCAATGAAATCTGGGCAATACCACACTTCTGGTCCCAAAAGTTGATAATGAGATTAACTGTTTTTGTACAGAATATAAGTGAATCTAATACATATTTCAGAAAGCGATACCTTCATCATCTGCAGTGACAACCAAACAATTGTGATTTCCTTTCTAAATACGTAGGAAACTAAACACTAAAGTAAAGTGAAGTAAAATATGTAATGACAGTGGATCACAGAGCTTACACCAAAGGGTTTAGAAAGGATCAGCTCAAGAGATCTTGAGCCCTCCCTTGACTTATTTTTTTAACTAGAGTTTGAAACACTGGAGAAGTTCCAGTGGACTTGGGCCAAGAAACATCAACATTTCAGAAGCATAAATAAGATAAAATGCATGTTAGCCTAAATCTGGAATCATTAAATCCTTTTAAACAATACAACAATAAGTAGTATGGCAAGTGAACCATTGGCATTGAATTTCATTTTACAGAAAAAGGGTCTTCCCTGAAAACCTGTTTTTCATGACACCACAAGCCTGACTAGAAAGGACCAAATTGACATAATCTACTTGTATTTCTTGTATCATTTAGATTTCAGGCCACATTTTTTAAAATAGTGTACAAACTCAACATAACCCACAATATACAGCAAAACCCTAACTGACAGACCACTAAAAATAACTGCAGTTGTGGAAACATCATTGTGAGAAATGCCTCAAGGCATGAAGTTCTCAACCTGATGCTCTGAAGTATCTTTATCTCTCACCCAGTAAAATCTGGAGGAAATGTAAAGAGCTGATGAAGTCACAGATACCAAATGGGGAAGATAAGCCATAGAAAAGCATCTTGAAAGTGCACTCATTTGAACCGCATTTGAACACAGTTTTGTACATGTTACATTCATAAACGAACAGCAGCAGACTGGAAAATTATGAACATGTAAAATCAGCTGCACATGAACTGCCAGAGTAATTTAGGTAAGAACCATGCAGCCAAAAGCAAGCAAATAGTCTACTGTAAGAAAGTAAAGAATGCTAGCAGCTCAGTCACCAGTAAGAGCAGTACTGGAATCCCACATCCAATTCTGACATGTCTACACTTCAAGTAATATCCCAAGACATTAAGAAACAATCAGGAGCCAAAAGAATAATGCAGTGTCAGACTATATGAATCTCATTTTCAATAATTTACCTTAGAATAAGGTTAGGAGATGCTTTCAACACAAACTGCAAATATCAATTCAATAAAACTCTGCTACTGACACATCCTGTATAATAACAGAGGAAGAGAAACACTTGAACATTTAGAAAAGGTAATTCATGCCAAAGAGAAAACACACGTATTTGGTTAAGAATAACACCTCACAGAAGCAACTTATCTAAGAACGTGAAATATTTTCCATAAATAGAATCTCTAAATTAAGACTATACATACATAGCAGAAGTTCTGATGCAGAAGTTTCCCATTGTGGTTGTTTTCTTGGCCTCTGTGTGAGCTTGAGGTCAGCCTATGTATGAGAACAGCACCTTATAATTTTAAAAGTCTATGCCTAAACCACAGATTAGTTACCAACAAAAGCTGATCTATTATCCAGGATGATATGCAGCAGCTCATCTGTACTGCTGAGCGTAACAAATTCAAGATGACAAGAGTTTTGTCAGGTAGACAGAACCTTAGCCAAGGTTAGAAAGCCAAGTGTAAAAAGTTGCAATTTGCATCCTTTGAGACTGCACATAAAAGCCCTGCTATTATTTAGCAATGGATCATCTTAAAAACTAACATCTGCCTTTCCCCTGTGACATGTGTAGGGGGGAATTCAGTGAGTCTAGTAAGTGTCTGATTTAAACACCTAAGTCATCATAGGGTAGATAAATATATGACCAATGACAACGCCTCAGTACTTTACCTGTTTGCCCAGAAGTAATGGCAATCCATGTCTCAAATGATCTCCAACCTCTTTCACTGAAGCACAGCTAAGTACGCAGTTCTCCAATAATTACCATCAAACATATTCTAAAAGAAAATGCCCTATAATGATGGAGTTATCACAATATTTCTAAGTATCCTATTCCTATATAAAAAGCATTTTATCTTCATCCTTTTTACAAGCTGAGAGTGGTTATTAACTCTCATCTTCATGAGTTAATAGTCTAGATCTTTCATTCTTCTTGCCTTTTTTTCCTGGACTGTGTCAAATTTGTCTTCATCCTTCCCTATACTCCAGATGTGTAAGGAGTGCTAACTACAGTTGCATAGTTTTTGATGGGAAATACCTAAAGAAATATGGAAATGTGTAGTCTCGAATCCTCAAAAGAAATTTAACATCTACTGAAGTCTCTTAGCACTGGGCACTTAATAATTTGAAGATCAAGGGTATGTGAAGTTTGGTCTCAAGAAGTAGCAAAAATATTCCTTTCGAGGTCAAGTCCCAGAATTCCATCTGGTCTCAGAAAAGACCAGAGTGCAAAGAAGCAATTTATCTGTAGAGCAGTTGGCTAAATTACTTCAGCTGTTGAGTAGAACTAATAACAGCTTACACTATAAAGCATAAGATACATGTTAAACTCACCACAAATCTCCCAAAGGTTTGACAAGGCCAGTTCACAAGGTCCTCTGTTCATTCAAACTTTAAGTAAAAAATACACTCAGGACAATTAGAAGGCCAATATTGGGAACAGTTTTTTACATAGGTACCCGGGATAAAAATCTTTTAGGAAGGTAATTGCTATGCTGTCACTGTGAGCAGACGAAAAAGTCAGAGAAAATGTCCAGTTAGAGAGCCTGAGAAACAAAGGGTTTAGCCCTGCACAATTGACAGATTTAATGTTAATTGTTTTGCTTTGTGCAGGCAATAAATAAATAAATAAATAATAAATCAGACTTGCACGGGCTGCATAGCTTTCAATTGCCTCCTAAGACAAGCACTGCACAACTACAGAAAAACCATGAAAATCAGTGCCTCTGAACAATCTAGAGCTGGATTTAATACCTGAGATCCCTCTTCAAAATACCAGTGACACCAGGAAAAGGTGCTCTCTTCCAGAAATGATTTCACAGTACTTAGGCCTGAGAAAGATAATGGTTCACTTCACACTAGTAAAAAAAAAGCCATTCTGAATGTAAGAGTAAGTATCACTTTAGGTATCAGGGAACTAACTTTCCAGAGTATGTTGAAAAATTTGAAAATGGCAGCAATGTCAAGTTGGGTCCCAGCTTCAGGCACAGGTTTGCAGTGTTAGGGGACAGTACATGAAGCACTCATCCTGTGTAGAACTCCATCCTACTCTGTGCTGAAACCTGAAAACATGTGGTGAAAAGGGTAAAAGATGTTGGTTTACATCACAGATGTCAAAGAACTTGTTAGCAGGGAAACCCCTGTGCACTTATCTGAGGAATGTATTATTGCACTGCTCCAATTTATCCAGTTTCTGTTGCTCCCTTAGCATATCCTTATTTGTGAGACCACAAACATACTTCCTACTAGAGCTAAAACCATTCTAGAGTTTAAGCACTGTGTATCTCAAACTATTCCAATTTCCTCCAGATTCTGAAGTAAGAAACAAAACAGCTTTAATATTTATGTTTTCAAAAGGATGATGATGACTTTGAAATTTTCAGTTAAGGAGCTACCTTGAGACTGTTACAACAGCAAGGGAAAAGAGTAAATTGCACAATCTTGACCTTTTAAAATGTTCTCTAATATATCATGTAAAAAAACTACAGTATTAAATAAGAAATTTGTTAGCCTTCAGCACAGAGGCAGGTTTATTAGCAAACACCTAAGTGGAACAAAAAAATCTATAACCCTGATCTTATTGAAATAATTACAGAATCTTTAATGTCCCAGTAGGCATATACAGAGAATAAGATGGAGCACACAGAAAGAGCACAGTAATGAAAACAGACAGAAATAGGGCATTCATCCTACCTTTTACTTAGTGCATACAAACGATTGTCAGAAGTAGAAGACAACATAAAAATGATTACTGACCAAAAACCAGTCAAAATCTCTTTTATATGACTAAATTTTAGGAATCTGTAGGATAAAATTAAAATGAAAATCCACATTCCTGAGAACTAAATATTTTTTTAATTTATTTGTATGCTTAATTGGCACTTATTAAAAAAAACTCTGTAACATCGAAAAGTCAATAATAAATCTATTTGAAATGTACCTACTTAAAATCCGAAGAATCTTGCCATTTAACTATTCTGTATCTTGCCCATAGTATATTCAGTGGAGATTTAAAACACACATTAATAAAGTTTTCAAAATTTAACCAAATGAAAACACAAAGATATATTCAAATATCACACTGAGAGCACAAGATCAGCTATCTGGCTAGCTACAGTATGCAGAATTATATGCCCAAGTTGGCAAACCTGTAGCAAACTTATCTTTTGGATTTCCTTTACAAATTGTTTGGCTTTGAGTACAAAACTTAATGGGGCAGAGGAACTTTGTCACAAGCTGAAGCAATGAGGACAATGCTGCTGTGCTTCCTTAGGGGAGACTGGAAAGCAGAAGGTGACTTCTCCACCCTGGGATGGACTGAGACATCTGAGATTGCTCAGGCTGGAGACTAGCAGGCTCTGATGAGACATTTTTCAGCCTTTCAATATATAATAATACACTGTTTAATTAAAACGGTTTAGTATCTTTATTGATGACCTAGATGAGGAGATTGAGGCAAATTAGTGGAAAACACCAAATTGGGTTGGAGTGTCAATCTGCTGGAAGGTAGGAAAACTCTGCAAAGGCATCTGGACAGGCTGGATAGATGGGCCACGGCAAATTATATGAGGTTTGACAAGACCAAGTGCTGCATCCTACATTTTAGCAACAATAACCACTGCAGCATTACAGGCTGGGGGCAGAGTGCCTGGAAAGGGCTTGAATGGAACCTGGGAGTGTGGGTCAACATCCAGATGGACAGAAGCCAGTGAGTGCCCAGGTGGCCAAGAAGGCCAATGGCATCATGGCTTGGATCAGGAATAGTGCGGCCAGCAGGAGCAGGGCAAGGATTGACCCACTGTACTTGGCACTGGTGAGGCCACACCTTGAGTCCTCTGTCCAGATCTGGGTGCATCAATTCAGGAAGGACTTTGAGGTGATGGTGCAAGTCCAGAGAAGGGCAGGGAATCCAGTGAAGGGTCTGGAGCACAAGTCTTTTGAGGAGCGGCTGAGGGAGTTGGGGTTGTTCAGCCTGGAGAAAAGGAGTTTCAGGGGAAATCTTATCACTCTCTACAATTCCCTGAAAGGAAGTTGCTGCCAAGTTCAGCCTCTTCCCCCAGGCAGCTAGCAAGAGGAGAAGAGGACATAGTCTTCAGCTGTGGAAGGGGAGGTTTAGTTTGGACATCAGGAAGCATTTCTTCCCAGAAAGAGTGATGAGACTTTGGAAAGGGGTTGCCCATAGAGGTGGCACAGAGGTGGGGGACTCACCATCCCTGGAGATCTTTAAGGAAAGACTGGACGTATGGCACTGAGTGCCATAGTGTTGGGTCATAGGTTGGCCTTGAGGTTTTTTCTAACCTAATTGATTCTGTGATAAGGGGGCTTATAAGAGAGATGGAGAGAATTTTTACTAGAGCTTCTGGTGCTAGAAGGGGCAACAGTTTTAAACTGAGGAAGGGTAGATTTGGACTGGTTATAAGGAAGTAATTTTTCACTATGGGGACAGTGAGGCACTGGAACAGGTTGCCCAGAAGAGGTGTTGATGCTCCATCCATGGCAGTGTTCAAGGCCAGGTTGGATGAGACTCTGAGCAACCTGGTCTAGTGGAAAGTTCTCTGCCCATGACAGGAAAGTTAGAATGAGATTTGGAATGAAAAGTTCTCTGCCCATGACAGGAAAGTTGGAATGAGTTGGAGAATTTTTAAAGGCGCCTTCCAACCCAAACCATTCCATGATTCCTGTAGCACTGAGTTAGATGAAACTGTTGTGGGTACAGACAGCAACTTCTCTGTAAGAGACTCAAGATATCAGCCTCTTCTTGTCCCTCTCTTTAACTTGAATATGGAGCAGCTGTAGAGGCTTTGTACAAATTACTTGCCACATGCTGCAAAATACACAATGAGATTTGAACAGGAAGCCACCTTCCTCATGCTTCCTTTCTTCCAGGAAAAACAAGATATTATGCAACCCTAAAAAAACCCTAGCTACTTCCCCTTTCCTGTCTTCCCCTATATGTACTAAAATTAGTTTGGGTTTTTCTTTAATCAAACAACCTCAACAATGCCTATGGTGAGCCTTTTTCACCTTCACAAGGAAATCTGTAAAATGTCTTTCAAGAAAGTGAACGAGATAAAGGTAAATTATGTCTCAAACCACACTGCATATTGTGGGCTGCTACTGAAAGCTATTGAAAGCAACTTTCAGTTTACAGAACTCAGACTCTTAGATGTCATTATAATAGAAATATCTTTCCAACAGATAGGGAGAGTAAATGCTGTTGTGAGGGAATGGCTAAATTAGATAGAACGCTCCACAGAATAATGCAATTGTAAAAACACTTCAGAAACACTACAATCTTTTATTTACATCTTCCACATTTCATGCATAGAGGTATACATTTCCTTCTTTCCCCTCCAGTTGAGAGGAAATACTAACAATCTCACACATAAAAGGAGACAAAGGAATATTTTCAGGACAGCTGCCATTCTCTTTACTTTTCCTGGAGAGAAGGAAGTATGCCATATTATTGTCATTAGCTGGAATAAAGAAATTTTAATTGTGACATAAGTTTGCAAAGGGAATGGATTCATTGGGCTTTCCTAATTCTAGTAGGTTGAGATAACAAACATGCCAGAGATTTTTTTTTATTGTTTCTCTGCATAGCAAGTAAAGCTGCAACTCCTTATGGGGGTTTATGTCTATGCCAAATGCCAGTTTCAGAGTCCAATCTGCTTGGTTTAATATTTTTAAGCCTTTAGACTTAGATGCATTTTTTTTAAATATGGAAAGTCCTTTCAAAATAATTTAAACTACCTCAATATATTGCAGGTTTCAATGATAACACTGTTTCCTGGAGATTAAAATCTGCTACTTTTTACTAAAAAATAAGTGTCTTTTAAGATCATTATGAGCAAGGTTAGTGCTCTAGCAGCCCATATCCTGCTATTTCAGGAACTACTGTAGTTCTTGTGAACTACCAGAGCCATAACAATTTCTCAACAGTCTTTGCCTGTTCATACTTTGCTTCTGCACAGTATAAACTGCCCCTCCCAACAGGAAAATACCTGAGGTAACCAAATCACATTACATCTTGGCAGGCAAAAGAGAGGGAGAGTGGTGTGCTGTTTATTGTGAAATACAAAAAAAAAAAAAAAAAAAAAAAAAAAAAAAAAAAAAAAAAAAAAAAAAAGAAAAAAAAAATATAATTATTTGGAGGA
>VWZU01017690.1:760330-823974 GCA_013397095.1 Sterrhoptilus dennistouni
GTAGAGTAGCATAAGTTACTTATTTGGAGAGGATACAAAAATGCTGAATGGGAAATGAACATTATATTTAACCTAGCTACATGACAACTTAAAATTATCTTTTCTTTATTTGATATTGCAAATCTTAATGTTCTCTGTAGAGTTGTTTAAATTTATGTTAGTGATCAGAAGAAGTTTTCAACATAAAATTCTATGGTTCATTCTGAGTGAGCCCTTTAGCAGAAATTAAATGCTAATATACAAGATATAATTAGAATACAGTATGCATACTGAAGCTTCTTACTACTTATGAACATTATTTTCAAGGTATGTGATTCCTCTCTTTTGACTGTGAGGGCACAAACTAGAACAAACACATAGTGAAATGCATGAAATTCATTATGCAGCTTCTCAACTGCTCACAATATTCCCATTAAAAATGCATAACAGTGTTCTTACAAAGGGTCAACATTGTGCACTTTGATTTAACAAAGAAAATGCTTTGCTGAATGTTTTAGACATTTCTCTGTGGTGCACAAGGGTAGCAGAATTTCTGCTCTGCTCCTGCGTTGTTTTTATTTGGAAGACAATCCAGTCTCCAGGAATGTATTAACAACAAGGCAAATATTTACATGTTAATAAAGACTTAGCTTACTCTAGTCAGGGAGGTTCTGTTCAAACCTGATGGGGACAACCACCTGCCAAGGAAAAGGATTTTAAAGTGGTGGTGTATGCTCCACAGGAGCATGGAATAAACCCACTCCTAGTTCCCAGACTCCTTCTCCAGACACAGCTGCTTACTGCAGGCTGCACCATCCACCTGTCTACACACCACAAAGGAGAGTCTGCTGGGTCCTTGGCCCTCTCTACTCTTTCCTTTTCCTGCACATTGCAGAATGCAAGCCTCAAAGAGTGTTCCTATAGTCACTGTCACACAATTAATCATCCACCGTTTACTAAGTTTCAGTCAGACCATCTCCTGCACACCCAAACCACATGCCTCTTTAGATAGGAGAGCCTCAGATGCATCAGCAACCAAAATAAATTGCTATAGATTACTTTGTTTCAACAGAGGCTGAGACTCATTAGGGATAATGTTTGATTTTCTGATGCCTCAGAAGATTATCACAGCTCATAAGCCATCACCCAAAACTAACAGACAACTGGTTTTGACTGGGATAGGGTTAATTTTCTCCACAGTATCTGGTGTGGGGCTGTGTTTTGGATTTGTGCTGAACACAGATTCGATAATATAGAGATGCTTTTGTTGTTGCTGAGTCAGGCTCACACAGAGCCAAAGCCTTCTCTGCTTTTTGTGCTGCCACGTTGGTGAGGAGGCTGGGGGTGCATGGGAGGGTGGGAGGAGACACAGCCAGGACAGATGACCCCAACCAACCAAAGCGATATTCCACACTATTAGGCATTATATTCAGGATATAGAGCTGGGGGAAGAAGAAGGAAGTTTGGAGTGATGGAGTTTTTACCAAGTAACTGTTATGTGTGATGGGGCCCTGCTCTGCTGGAGATGGTGGAACACCTGCCTGCCCGTGGGAAGCAGCAAAGTAATTCCTTGTTTTGTTTTGCTTGTATGTATGGCCTTTGCTTTCCCTATTAAATCGTCTTAATCTCAACCCACAAGTTTTCTTGCTTTTACCACTCTGATTCTCTCTCCAATCCTGCTGGTGGGGAAGTGAGCAAGTGGCTGTGTGGGGCTTGGCTAATAGGTGGGGTTAAACCACAACAGCAGACAGGAATTAGTAAGGTTTTCCTGATTTGTCGATGAACTGTCTAGTTTCCTTTTACCATTTAACACTGTGTCTGCAAGAACAAATACAATCAGGACACAGCTACTCATCACGAAAAGTGTAGGTGAAGCCTGAACCTCTACCTGTAACTCCACTGCTTTTAGCAGAACTAGCCCACAATTAGGCTGGAGGGCTGCCACATGCCATACAGCCTAGATAGAGCCCATTAAGAGAGATTCCAGCCCAGATTTTCTTCACTAAGGCAGCGTGCAGTGATGTGCTTGCAGCCATCCCTTCTGTGTACCCAGGGATCTTCTCCAGGGCAGCCTAGCGATTCCTGTGACTACCCCTTCTCTCCCTCACTTGCTGAACCAGGATGGGGAAAAGGACAGTGGTTGTGTGTCCAAGGGATGAATCTTAGTCCTAGAGAGCTCATGCACCTCATGCATATTTAGGGTAAGCTAGGTAAGGCTAAGAATCAACAACTGAAAGCCAGATGTTCACCCCAGCTCTGTTGTCTTGCTTACCAAATTTTCAGGCCAGTCATTTAGCTGGACTGTGCACTGACCTCTTCCTGCGTGACTGCAGCATGTCAGACAAAAGGTTGACCTTCCCAGACTTGCTCTGAGATGGAGTTGGGACCAGTCCCAACACACAAGCAGCTCTGGGAGTCAGAAGTGTTTAGACTCTCCCAGCTGAGATGCCGTCTCTGAGGATCAGGTTCCTAGCCATCAAACATGAATGGGCGGAACAACCAATTATTTTATATTACTTTGGCTCCCAGTACGTGCTAAATCAGTCATAAGATCATGTGCAGCCTGTTCTGAGGACTTGACAGCTACTGCACACTTTCAAGTTGATTCTTACCAATTTGGAGCTTCTCAGAAACAAACATGGACAACCTGCAGAGAGAGAGATTCACACATTTGGCAGAAGAGCCTTCAAAACTGAAGTTTGTAAAGAGAGTTCTAGTATTAAAGCACTATAAAAAGATACTATGAAATTAAAAAAAAATGAGAAACATTTTGACAAATTATAGACCAAATTCTGAAAGCAAAAAGTTGCTGAAGGTATGTAAGCCCATATGTAAATAAATGTGTATATATATGGGTATAGATACAATATGAATGACAGATTGAAGCATCTGATCTACATACCAAAATTTTTGAGCAGATTGTTAATTTATTTTAAACGGCATAGTAACACTTCTAAAATGCACTAATCACAACAATGTAAATACTCTTTAAGATTCATGTAACATACATATTTAGCTGATTTCATGTTTTCAGGGATTAAAATGCAGATATAAAACCTTTTTATAATTTGATGTGCTATCATCCATAAAAAAGATTGAATGCCATCAGGAGATCCAAGCATCCTTGGCAAAAAGAGTCCTATATGTGTATTCTTGAAACATGAGATATTAACATTGCATTGTCTAACTGACATGCTATCCTTAAATCAACTTTAGATACTGTTGAACTATGAAAAAAAATATATATAGTGAGAAATGAGATTTGTGGATAAATAGTCTGATCATAGTTAAGGACTGTGATATGTACCCCTTGGGTTTATTTTGTTGGCAGGAAAAACATGCCAATGATCATGCAGTTAATTTAAGGCCAGCAGAAAACGTTTGCTTTGACTCTTAGCTTTATTTAACCTTGAAATACCATTGTAAATTTTGGGGTAATTTAAAAAGCATTGTTTCATTCTGCAGAAACTCAGTCCACCTGCTCCCAGTAAAAGATGCATTTCTTTCTAAAGACTACTTTTGATATGTGATGATTTAATAGTTTCCAGATAGTGAAAGACACACATAGACCCTCACTCTCATCTTGATATTATATATTCTTTCCTCTCAGATTTTCCTTGACTAGGTCTCCACTTTGCTGCTTAAAAAAATCTGAGAAGAAATGTTCAGAGAGCTGGAACATCATGAATCAAGCATCTAAAATGATACTTACATAGGTTTTAAAACAGAGATGCCATTGAGAAAATGTCTACTCAGTTCAAATCTAAGAATGAGAGTTTAGGTATCTATTTATTTTCTGATAATACCCAGATGTGTAGTACTCCATCTTCAAATACAAACAGAGGTTCTTAAGTTTCATAAAGAGAACAGCTTATCTGATAATTCATGTGTAGTTCTAGAAAGTTAACAATCAAGTAAGTCCCTCTGCTTAACATATTGCATGACTTCATTTTTTTCCTAAATTAAGCCAAACACTATTTTTGTATGAAAAAAAACCCACTACTAAGCTGCCATTCCTTATTTGTTTAGTAGCACAGTCATTAATGGCCATTTTTATTAGACAAGAGATCTGAGCTTATTGCAATAATCAGTTACACAGAATCAACCATTAAAACCATCCTTTGTTGTCATTTGAACTCAAAAAGGAGTTCATTTTTGCTCTCACATTCTGAAAGAACAGAAGTAGCCTAAATAGCAAAACACTTCCCTGGATATCACAGGTTCTGCCAAATCCATGTACCTGTGGCATGTACAATAGAATAGGGAAAGAAATCTGCAGAACCCTTCATCCATTCAGGTTCCACCAGGTCTTGCCAGTTTCAAACAGCTGATTCACATCCAAGGTCCAAATATAACCTGGCTACCACCATGCCTAGTGCTTCCTGCTTGTCAGAGACAGCCCTGAAAGCCACATGAAAATGTATATAAGACAGAGGCCCTGGAAAAACAGAACTGAAATATGAAGGCCACCTTAACACAATTCCTTTAACTGATAATTATTAGGCACAGAACTGCACTTGTCAGCAAGATAGGCTTTGAAGAAAAACTGCTATTCTCCTAAAGCATTTCACTATACCAAAAATTTTCAGCTGAAGTAAAAGAACACTTGAAAGAACTATAAAACCAAAGTACATACTTTGCTTATATGTAGCTATTGATTTGGGGAAAATATCAATAAATCCTGTAAAATAAGTATTTGATTTTGAGATAATAACAACTACTATTAATTTTGTATTTAAAGAAGCAAGACAAATTTTCCAGTTCTTTGTTTGGGAAAATATTTTTATAATCAAATTAACTAATGGCATGAGTATAAAGCATTATTCAATTTTCACAGCAAGGAAAATAATCTGTATCAATGATTTGGAACAGTGATTCATAGTCATATGATTTTTTTTAACTAGTAGAGATATTGAACATTGTCATGTTTATTTAATTAGATTATTTTATTTTGTTTACAAAGATTGAATTTAATATGGAAATTGAAACTATATAACGAAAAATCTGCTTTTAATAAAAATGCATCATCTAATTATTAATTTTTAAATACATCTATTTTAAGCTTTAATCTTCTCAAATTTATGCTTAGGAAATATAACTGAGTATTGAAAAAGATGGGTATGTTTTAGTTTAACTCCAGCAGGCACCTAAGGGCCACCCAGCTGCTTGTTCACTCCCTCTTCCCCCCCAGTAGAATGGGGAGGAGAGTTGGAAATGGTAGAACCTGTGGGTTGAGATAAGAACAGTTCAACAATTGCAACGAAGTTAAATATAATTATTGTTGCTACTACTAATAGCAACAATAATTTTAATGTAAAGAGATGGATAAAAACTCAAGAAAACCAAGTGGTGCCCAACACAGTTGTTCACCATCTGCTGCCTGATGCCCAGCCCACTGCCCCTTCTGACCAAAACCTCCCCGCTTCTATACTGGGGATGAAATTCAATGGTATGGAACCTCTTTGGCCAGTTTGGGTTGGCTGTCCTGGATGTGCTCTCTCCCTTCTTGTGCACCTGCTCAGTGGCAGAGCACGGGAAGCTGAAAAATCCTTGACTTAGAGTAAGCACTGCTTAGCAACATCTAAACATCAGTGCCTTGTCAACATTATTCCCACACTGAATCCGAAACACAGCACTGTACCAGCTGATAGAAAGAAAATGAACTCCGTCCCAGCCAAACCCAGGATGAGGTCCCACAGTGAAACCCCAAGTTTCAACTCAGTAGCCTATTCAGTCCCTAAAATTATGAAAGTCAAGAATGAAAGGATGAAATTCAGAAAAAACCAACATTTTGATAAAGCAGAAATAGAATTGTTTTGAAGTCCTGACTACAGTTTAAAAGTCACACCTTTGGCAAGGCATCCATTTTTTTTTCTTCTGAGTATATTTAAATTAATGGTGTGATTATGCCAGCTTTTTATATCATACCCTAGAGCTGAGCTTTCCAAAACAGAAGTCATGATGTACAAAGGGAAATGGGATATGATACCCAAAATTATCCTTCTGAGTGCAAAAGTTTCTGTTCTGTTTCCTAATTCTGTTCCGTTTCTGTTACAGCTGTTAACCAGGACTCTTGGGCTCTGTCCCTTCAGCCAGGAATATGTTCGTTATCCTTAAAATTGAATTAATGGGCAAAATATGCCTAGGTTGCAAACCTTGAGCAACCTTAAGTAGGAACAATTTGATTTTTTCACAGAAATAGTTGCTTTTATGTCTACAAATAGCACAAGAATGAGCATCTCCCTGGGTATTTTCAGATGCTAAAGATGCAAAGCATCTGAGTGGCAATTCAGCAATTCTTAATGAAAAATGTGGTTACTTAAGTCTCTGCATGACTCTAGGATGAGCATGGTACAAAACATGTAATGTAGCATTTTTACCCTAGTAACCCCTACCAGTAAGCCAAAGCAGCTCAGTTATCAGAAGTGTGGTGCAAACAATGAAGAAAGACTTGGGCGTGAGGATCTGCTGTATCTATGAAGTCCAACTACAAAGCACTGGTGTTGCAAAATATCTAAAGAATTCAGGGAGAGCAAAGGCCACTAGTGAGAACCACTGATTACATAAACTATCTGCATATATAATGATGTGTCCTTATTTGTACATATCTAGGATTTATTGTGATAATAATCTGCATCAAACACAAGCAAACCCAAGCCATTTAGAGCTGTCATATAAAAACCAATATGTAGCTTTGAGCATTTTCTCAAACTCAAGACACACTTCAGTCTCCAGATTTATCTCTCCATCCTAAGTATCAGCCCTCACATGAAAAAGGTGAGAGTCAAGGTTATTGGAGTATTTAAGTACATACACAGAGATGACAAACTCAAGATCTGTTGATGTCCAAGGAGAAAGAATTTTAGTCAAATGCACAGCGCCACAATGAAAGTGTTAGCAGAACACTTGAAAATAAAACTTCTGGGTTTAGCTTTTCTTATAAAAAAAAGTTTGGTAGAATGTATTTTTATGCAAAAGCTAGATATTCTGTTTTCTCCCTGTAGCTTCATAAATGATGTATTTGAGAAATGGAATGTTTACGTAACTACAACCATGCATATATTGTGCCTTTAGCAATTTCAGTAATATAGACAGAAAATGGAATTATCTTCGTTATGAACTTCACATGGACAACTTCATAAGTAGCACTGCAGTTAGATAATAAAATGAAATAAAGATAGTACTTTAGGCCATATTCAAACCTTATTTCCATTTGTAGAGATCAAGGGTATAACAGGCTCTTTATTTGTAGACCATACAGTAACTTTACTAACTGAACTATGCATTTTTCCTCTAGCACAGTTACATGATCCACGAGCTTCCAAATAAAAAATGTGTTTAGCTCTTCAAAGTTATTTCTTATGGCTAGTTCCCAAAGTTGAACTACATGATAATATCAAAAGATACTTATTATTTACAGTGTCTCTCCACCACTAAAACCCCACCAGCCTTGGCAAGAACTGCAGTTGTTAATATAAGAGTGGGAATATAAAGTAATTTGACTATACTAAACTGCATGTCAAAAAGAAATGAGTACTATAGTTATCAGCCATTTTCCTAGTTATCACATGCATTCAATATGATAAGCAAAGAGTATCTTAGTGAACCTTGAACTCTGCAGAGATGTAGATGAATTAGAGCTTTGAAGAACATGCTTTTTTCTTATCAGCATACAAATAGATAATAGCTTGTTTTTGGCAGGGATTCTTTATAGCTAAAGTACTTCCCCCTCAGGGAATCATACTGTCATTTGTTTTTATTTTCAAAATGAAAACAAATGGCACTGTAACTCCTAAGGGTGAAAATGACTTCAGTCTACTTTTTCCCCTGCACTCCCATCTATTCATTTTCAGTTAGATGGAATATAGATATAGTTTTTTCCCCCTTTGGCTTCCATTGCCACAAAATGTATTCACTAGCTGTACAGTAATTAACAGCTCTTGACTGGAAAACTGCCAACATGTACAACGTGACACTCTTCCTTTGAACACTAACAAAGTGCATAAGTAATTTATGTTGGATTAAATATCCCTAACAGGGACCCTTAAGTAACCCAATCACTTTAAACAGGCTCCACATGTATGCTCCTGTGCAGTGAAAATGTCAGACAGTGATAACCCACTAATAGCACAGTTCTAACTATATTCCAGCTATTAGCATTTTATAACATCAATTCTCATTAAAGCTGGCAAGGAAAAAGATACTAATGTTTCCCAATTTTGCAGCCAAGGTGGAAGAAAAATTGAGCAAATGTAGACAGGTGCTGTCTCCCAAAAAGGATTAACATTTTTTAAAATGTAGTTGCAATTTTCTGTTAGTACCTTTGTTTGTATTGAAAGAAAGACAACAAAGAGGTAAGGGCTACAAGGACCTCAGTGGAATCGAGCCAAGAGTGAAAGAAAAGACTGGTATTTCAGCCATTGTGCTCCCTGCTAAAGCACTGTGCCAACTCATCTTCCAACCCATTATATGAAATTTAATTTAACCTGCTATGCAATTAATTCAGATGTTCAGCCTATTTTTCTCATGGCAGAATCCCTCACACAATGCCTTATTTAAATATTAATCAGTCCTCTTTCAATTAGGACTAATTTGCTTCACAGGGTTTCTCTCATCTTCTGATTGCAGGAAAATGGAGGTAACTTGCAACGTTTGAGGATAATTAACATGGTATTTTTATAATACTGATACATCAAATGGGACTTTAATGAACCCCGCTGATTCCATTTAGTAAAGCATGCCTCAAAGTTATAATCAAGAGGAAAGCCATTGCCATCTGTTTAAAATACTAAGGAACACAATTTAAACACAGAATAGTTATTTCTTTAAACTGTCCACTGTAGGGGTCTGCAAAAGTCTTTTTTTTAAATAGAGACTAATTGTACAGTATTTAAATGTGAACCTTTTATTCATGCAAACAGTATCTTCCTAAAATATAGAGGGCCTTCTCAATTAAACTTTGACAAACTCAGATATAAGTAATGTTTGTTAATGTTAATTTCCAAACATGCTGTGCATTTGATACAGAAGCAAACAGTCAGATTTCACTCTGTTTTAATGAACATAATATTTTATGTTCAAAACACAACAACCTCCCACATCAAAAAAAAATGAAAAATGAAAAAACTGAAAAAAAAAAAGAGCTGTAGCCTTTGCAAAATGAAGGCATATGTTGTTCATTTGTTGGTTACTAAGAAAGGCAAACAAGTTAACATTTACACATGACCAGTTGCTCACAAAATGTTCCATCTGCTACAAAGAAGGTCGAAGTTCATCTTTCTTATGTTTAGAATTGCTCTACTGTTCCTAGGTAACCTGTAGTCAAAACCCATGTGACTGAGATATCAGATCCTGACTTCACCATGAAAGAAAAGTCCTTAGTGTGAAAAAACAGTGTAACACAGATCAGACCCCTTGCTTCATTTTCACTCCCCTGTAAATTTTAAAAGTTCATGATTAAGTATTGACTGAGCCATAAAACTTGTTCTTTCTAAAGTCAAAAATATTAGTACACGAGACCTGTTAAAGATTCAGTATTTTGCTTTTCTTGTGTAAATATACTCCTCTGAATATGTGACTATGAAAAAGGAAATGTCATCACTCTGTAAATGTCAACAATTTACTATAAAAGAACATGCTACAAACCCAAAAAAATTAGTCACAGCAATTCTGAACTTCTAAAACATGATTTCTGGCAGCTCAATTTTGTGTGGATTCTCAGGCGCCTAAAAGTATGTTTGTGCCCTCATCAGCACAATTTTTAGTAGTTGCAGGTCTACCAACAAACCTCTTCACAAAGGCACTGCGTACTTTCACAAAACTTCGTTGCAAGTCAATGATTTTGAATTTCATTATGCTTGAAACAGGCTAAGTCTTACTGGGAAAGACTGTTAATCAGGCTAATAGACAACCTGATCCTCAAAGCCATGAATACTTCAGAAATGGATTAAAACATCAGCTCTGCTCACTGCGCCTCCATAAATTATAGAAGCAGTGCTAAAAACTGCCCAAAAAAGAAGCATGGGCAAACTGTTGCTGCTGGTGGTTTTCTACCCAGCCAAGGCTAGAGGGGACATCTGGGAGGACATGAATGCAAGCTAAAGGGAGCAAAGGAGGAATAGTCAGCTTTCTAGCAATCTTTGTCTAAGTAGTGCTATCTCTAGAGCCCTTTTTGAACCAAAACAAACTTGTGTCGTATGTAAATTGACCCATAGCCACCCCTGGGGACTGAGCTTAAGGCAGATAATTCTCTGATGTGGATACACAAAAACAAAGGTATTTTAAGCAACTTTCATATGCCTATGCTCAAACTTTCGCTACCTGAAAAGCACACTACAGAACAGGTGTTCCTGTGATACATTTGTTTCTTTCTATATATTTTTTTTAAAGGCCACAAATGTGTTAAAGCCTACCTAAGGTCTGCTGATGATAGAAGTGATATTCTGTATGAACTCACGGACAAGCAAAGGTAAAAATATGTAAGTATGTGGAATATAACCTTGACCTAAATATGAAGGTTGACTAAACCTAAATAAACATTATGTCCAAGCACAGAAAGGATGTTTATTTGAAAAAATTGTGATACGTTTACTTCCATTCTATATTCTCTTTTGGGGTTAATTTTAGCAACTTTTTAGTAATCCAGATCACTATTACCTTGAATTAAATGTGTGTATCTGAGTACTTCAAGGCATTTAATTTTATAGACAATGTAAAGAAGGCCTTGAGTTTGGGAACCACTTCCCAGTAATCAAGAATTACTCAGATTCTTCAAAATTATATTTTCAATAACCACTGCCTTTATCTCACTGAATTTTGGCAAGCTTCTTCTCAAATAATTTTCTATTTTTTTAAGGTAAATTAAAAAAACCAAACAAACAGCAAATTCTTATGTTGGACTTCAATAATATCAATAATACCTTCTTAAGAAAGACACCAGATCCAAGAGGGTAAGAGACTCTTGCAGGTCACATTACGTAGGCATTACTGGATATGCTGGACCATTGCATTTTGTTTTCTTCAATGTCAAAGAATCAGAAAATACTTGGCAGTAGAATTATAACTTGTAGTTGGGAAAATCTCACTATTTTAGATCTCTCTGAAAGGAGACAGTAATGCCGATTTGTTATCTACAGCAACCATGTGTGGTAGACAGCCAAAAAATAATATATTTCTCTCAGAAGCTAAAGCTCCCCAGGTAGAATGACTATCAAATCTTTAACATGAACATGAATAAGGCCCCAATTTCTAGCGCCTTTCCCATTGTCTAACCAGAAGAACTAGTCAAAAAAGAGTTCTAAAATGTCAATTTTTATAAAAAAATTATCCTGGATGCAGCCTACAGCTAAGATAATTCCAGTTCTCTGCTTTGGAATTAGCTTGCATAAATCTTTTTAAGATACATTGTCATTGACTAATCTGTGGCTTCTCTTGTAAAGGGTAAAGGATCTCTGGGTTACATCAAAGATGTAACAGACCCATAAAAGAGTTTCTTGTGCTCCTGAAAGTTGACATCCAAGTGTGTCTTGTGTCATTCAGTTGGCTGTTTTCTGCCTTCATGCTTCATCTGGCACAACTCATCCCTGTCTATAGAGGCATTCAGAAAAAGGAGGTGACAGGCAGCCACTGCTGTGAAGAATGAAGACTGTAGTGTTTAATCAGATAGTCCATGGGGTGAGTCTGTGCTTGGCTGAGATTTATTGGTACCACTGGACATTCAGGAATTTTGCTGGGTCCATGAAACTTCATCGTCATAGATCTATTTTTCAGAAGGAATAACGAGAAATTTCTCACTTTGTAAAGAAATCATAAAAGCAGATCAATGAATTGCACCCTTGAATGATATAGCTAAGGTGAATGCATTCAACTGAAAGACTGAGAAACTGACTGAGATAACTCAAGAGGAAACCTTACTATCCTTTGAGTATATATGCCCATTTATCAGATTTATTACCCAGATAATTTTAAAATCTTTTATTATGGTGGCTATAGGACCTCCAGTTCCAGACTTAATGGCTGCTCCATAAGCTCCATCTGGAACATGTTCAGTAAAAGGACAGAGCTTTTACCACCCAGTTCCTACGACTGACCTGACTCCACTTTCACTTATTAGCTGAGATATCTCAAGGAATAATAAAACTCGATGTGTAGAAAGAGATCTGCATTTATTTTAGATTCAATAAAACACCTGTAACATCTGTAACAAAACAGAAGGACCAGTTAAAAGTGGAGTATGTTTGACTTAATTTTAAACATTTCTATTTTCAAGTATGAGCTGTAGTTTACATGTGTGCTAATACATTTAAAATGGAAAGATAAATACATTAAAAGAAAAAGAAACCAAACAGGAAAAACCCCCACTGTAACATTAGAACAAAATCTAAAACAGGAATAAATATAATTCATTTTAATTATCAGAGCAAGCTTAAAATTCAGGAGTGCATACACATTCACCAAACTGCCCATGCTGGGAATCAAGTGACTTTTTGAAGAGAAATAGTATTGTGGGTTATTTTCCAGCCCTTAGTTCTGTATTCCTACCTCCTTTCTCCTGTGCTAAACGTGGGACCTGACACCTGTTGGAGTAAGCCATAGTTTACACAACACTATATTGTTTTGGGGGTGTATTAAACTTCTTTCCCTTTGTTTCTTGAGTCCATATAAATTTTGTAAATAAACACTCCCTCTTACAAGAGGGAAAAATTGTTAATTTTTTTCCCATTTTCTATGACTCAATTGCTTACAGCACAGCACAGCACAAGCAAACAATTTTTTATACCATAAGGAAATACGTAAGCAGCATGTTGGGAAAATAAGACAGATTTAAGTATTTCAGTGCATATTTCAAAGGGATTATCTGAAAAAAATTAGTTGAACATATTAAAAATACCATGGCACAGCCTTAAAATACAGAAAGCAAACATCCATTCTTTTTACATAAGGCTCATCAAAAAAGATGGACTGCAGCCATCAACACTGCCAGAAGTGTCAATAATTAACAGATTTGAAAATATAAGTACCTTAATCCAATTGCACACATTTGGCAAAGGTGGCAGCCACGTATTTGGCAGTTGCATGTGCTACTTGGCTACTACATCCTCACTCAGTGTTCCTCTTTTGCCAGAAAAAAGAAGCTTTGAACTCTGCTAATGCCATGGATGAAGGACAGGTCAGGGCATCCATATGAGCAGCAGGACAACCTACATTCCTGTCAAAAGTTTCACAGGACTAACTGGCAGGTAGCTACACACAACAGAGAGCTGCTCACTCACTCCCCTGCCCCAGCAAGATGGGGAGAGAATTAGGGGAAAAAAAATAAAACAGGTTGATAAAAAGACAGTTTAATAGGACAGAAATGGATGTGGAAAAAAATAGTAAGAGAAAAATAGAATTGTGAATCTCAAAAAAATTATGCACAATGCCACTTCTCAGTGGGGTCAGCTATCCCACATGAATTTCCTTCCAGCTTCCTGTGTCCCTTTGGCCTCCTTGCTGGTGGAATGGTAGGAGAAGCTGAAAAGTCATTGACTCATGGTAAGCACTGCTCAGACACAACTAAAACATCAGCACAACATTATACTCACCCAACATCCAAAACACAGCACTGTACCAGCTATTGGGAAAAAAAATTTATCTCAGCCAAAACCAGGACAGGTCATTATACCACCTCCCTTCCTTCCCTTAATTACATTGATACTGCTGTCACCACATTGGAGGGGATCTGGACCACAAATAGGAACATTCCCGTTTTGGAAAGGAAAACACAGACAATCTCCTTAACTAAATATTTAGAATCTCATTGCTTCTCCTCAGTGAACGGAGACTAACCAATACTTCATCAATCCACCCATGCAAAGGGTAGCCAACCCTTCATTTAGGCATTGCCTCAATTTGAAAATGCTTGAAAGAAACATGTTCCATCTCTGAAATACAAGGCAAAAGCTCAAAGAACAACATAAAGAGGAGGTAACTAGCAAATTAATTATTTTGAGCCTGTAGCTTCATTTCTGAATTAGAGAAGAGAGATGTTAAATCAGAAAGAAAATTATTTTGTCCCCGGGAGCAGAATGATAAAAGTGGACTGAAAATAATGCATACTCCATTACCAGAGGGATGGGGGTGAGTTCTGCAAAGGCTTAGCTTCCAATGGGAAAGAACAGAGATTGAAGACACTGTCCTGTTCAAACCTGGGATTTGCTTCCCAGTCTGATGCACAGAGTTGCCAGCAAGAGACCCAATATCAGATCCCTGGGAATGAGACCTGAACAGCTCCTGGTTGGAGCCATTTGCAGCATTTTGAACCCATGTCCCACTCCTCATCAAAATGCACTACACGAGAAGAAATGAAAGGCACCACAATGAAAAAACACTGTTTTTTCACCATGCTCTCATTTCTATTTACAGTGGCTGAATCACCCTAAATAACAACCTTTTTCTACTTCATATTTACACATATTGTGTTGCTGGATAACAAAAATAATGTCTAGAAAGAATTGCAGAATACTCAGATTCACAATCTGAATGAGAAAAACACTCGCTTTGCATCTGCAGCTACATTGATACAGAAATTATTTTAAAATGCTAAACTGAGAATTTTGAAGAAGTAGTAACTTCAAGTGTGAGCATTGCAAAAAAAGCAGATAAAAGTGTCATTGCTAAAAGAAATCACAGCTTGACAGCATGGAGAAAATAAATATAAGTGCTTGCAGCAATACTTTGAATGAATAATACAAATATCTGACAGATGACACCTTTTTCTTGCCCAGTTCAGCAACTGCCAACAGGTTAAGCTCTAAAGCAAATTCAAAATCATGTATTATGGAAAAGACTACTCCTAGTGTAGAAATTTGTCTGAGTTATTTTTCAGAAATGTTGCCTGATACAAGTTTTCCAGTAATTTTTGCTATGCAGTTAAAAAGTAATATATTTACAAGATCATGCATTAGAAGTATTTTCAGCTATAAAGTTTCAGAAAATAAAATGCAAAATGGAGGCCTAAAATTATTTTGTTAAAAAAGCTTTCTTGATAAATCCACTGCAGGGAGAAAAAAAAAAGAAAATAACAAACATTTTTTTCCAACATCTCTGGGAACTTCATCTTTGAATTACAATAGAATGTGGTTCAGGATCAGATTTATTATTCTTGGGAAAAAAAACCCCAAACCCTTATATTTCTGTTGGTAGTGCTTTTCCATAGCTGGTATTTTTGTTGGTGGCTTTTTCCATTGCTGATTCTTTAACGTAGCCTTCATCTAACAAAAAAGCTTCAATTTATACTATATTACTATCTAATGACTTAGAAAAGAACCTTGTTTAAGGGGGAACATTGTCTATGAATTGTGGATGTTACATTTCAAAACTTCCAATACTATTAAAATAATTTAGTTTAGGATTAGAAACTGTGATGGGCAAAATGTGTTGCAAATGCTTAGATTTGTTTGGATATCAACCCTCGCGAGCTATCTCTTTGCTATGAGGTCACCTTTGAAAGGATTTCAGCACCTTCAGGAATTTTTCATTTTTGGAGGAAGAGAAAGCCAGTGAGTAAAGGCAGGAACAAGGTGTCTCATACTTGATGAAGGTGAATGAAGACATGCCAGTGAACGAGAGCGCATTATAAATCTACTTGGCCAAACATAGGATGGATATGGAACAGCTGGCTATGCCTGCCACTCCCGCTCGTATTCTGCTACATTCACTGACATCTAAGTATGTACTAGTTATTACACGCTAAAGTTTGCAGAATCCATCCATCACTTCCAAGTATTAGTCTCAGCATATGGCTCTTTTGTGCACAGATGGATCCAGTTCTGCAGCCTATATTCAGCGTAATGATCACTGTAGTATCCTTGGACTTCTCTGTGATCTCATGTAACCTTAATTCCACTGACTCGAACAAACTTCCCCTGATTTACAAAGCTGTGAAGGAGCTCTGGACCCTTGTTTTAGTGACCTCAATTACACAGGCACAATTTGACAAGAAAGTGTTTATGTGATCATAAACTTTAACATACTGAAATATTAAATTGAAGATGAACACATTATGTGCAGTATTTATCAAGAGAATTAATGAACCATTAGCCAGTGAAAACAACAAAATACATTTTATTAGGCTCAGGAAAAAAAAAAGAATTCTGATTCTTCCCAGAAGTGTTGTTGGTTGCATGTTGGTTTGGATTTTTTTTTTTTTTGTTAACTGTTTAAAAGAAAGGTAACTCTGGGGGATACAAGGCAATCTAAACAACAGTTAAAGTTTTAACTTCAGAAATGCAAAGCTTCTTAAAACATATTCAGGAAAACAAGCTGTACATAAGCTGATAAAATTGTATTCACTGATAATTCCCCCGCATCTCCACTTTACTACAAAGTGAAGGTATTGTTATGATAAACAGAAAAATATTTTTCAGTAATTCATTGAAATCCTGTTTCCCAGAAACTCTTTCAAGACAGGCAATGTTATTGTCGTATTTTCACAAGGCACGATTACAGAACTTGTTAACAAGAAAAACTAAATGAACAAAGAAACTGGTAAGAAATGGCAGGCATGGCCATCTCCAGGTCACCGGTACTTAAAGGTTAACAGATAAAAGGGAAGTTGCACTGTGAATTGACAGGGGAGTAAGAGGCTTTTGCCCCCATTAGTATCGGCCAGCATGAGCTCTCACATCAAAGCCAGTACTTGTGCTCACACCATTAACGTGGCACTAGACCACCCAGCAGGATCACTGTAGCATCTCAAGGTAGACCTCAAACATGGCTTTTTTTTTTCCATTCCACTGGGTAGAAACAGATGTGTGGAATGTCCAGAAAAGCTCTGTGTAGAGGCAGATACCAAAGTGGCCAAAACACTCTAGAGCAGTACCTGTCATCTGCCATAAATGCACATCAAGGAGCAGTTGGCCAAGGAGTTTACTTATGGCCTACTGCAGAGTTCCTCCAAAGCCACACACCACTGGAAGAAATGTGTTGATGTCCTTATCGATGTTTGCCCATGGCCATGCATTTAGCAGCCAAGCAGGGAGCCTAATTTCCATTTCAGTCAATCTAGTATTTTCTACAGGCCCTAAATGTACCTCATCAGAAATGCAGAACATTTGTAACATTTGAACATGGGGTGTAATAACAAAGATATTACACATGTGGAAAGATCACACTAAGCACATGGTGCTGTTTAACATTTCCTCTGAACCACAGAGGATCCCTGTGAGGATCAGAATATTTGATATGGTTATATACAGAATATAAAAAAATCCAAATGTCTCGTGTACTTCAGCTAAAGGAAATTAAATGCCTACTATTAAATTATGAAAACTGGCATTTCTCCTGCAGTGCTAGCTTTCAATGGAGAATCAGTCTTATCTGTTGCCTTCATGAATACTGAAATAATTAATTGATTAGTCAAATGTTAACAATTGTTACTCAGGCTGTGCCATGAGATTATGTACTCACACTGAGAATCAATGGTAATTAAGTAGTTGATCAATGTAAGCACCTTTTCAATGTGTACAAAACTCCAAAATACCAGTCCATTCGGAAAACTAAACATGACAAGTGAAAATTCTTAATTGAAAGTGAGTTTTCTTCACTGAAAACTATTTCCTCTTCAGTGTACTGCTTAAAAATGTATTCTTTTCCCTTTCTGACATGGAGTAAAGGACTCCATGACATTGAGAGTGTGTACAGTTTAATTTAAAAACAAATCCCTCTATTAGGCATTGTACCCTAGCATAGATAAAATCTAAGTAAGGTGACCAAAGCAGAGTGGTATTCAAGCAATTCTGGTGCCAACTGGAAAAAACAAAAAAGCAAGGGAATGGAACATACCCACTTATGTCTTTAAAGTATTGTAGCGATCATATTGAAGCCTTTTTGATGTACATTTCTGTACTGTACAAAGTCTTAAAAAGACTTTTAGAAGTATTTCTAATATGATTCCCATTTAAAACTTTCATGTCATAGATGGAACTTATCTGCCTAGTCATGAACAAGTCATTAATGTGTTGCACTGCCTCAACTTAGATGTACATGTACACACAAGACCACACACATAAAAGTGCACTGAATTGATAATAAAATGAGATGTAGCTCATTAAATCAAGAAACTTATGTTACAATTTCTAAACCTTACACTTATTTAAAAACATTTTACAATTGGACTGCTTTGCAATAATTCCCACTCTTTCACTAGTAAATTGTCAAAATATTTACAAAAACCAGAGAGATATTCAGATTTTCCCCATATTTGCAGTGATATCTAATGTAACTTTCCCAAGTCCAGTGGATACAGTCATAACAAAAAATATTATATAGGTAAAAGGGAGTCCTCAGTGAATCTGAAGGTTATATATATATTTATTTTGTATGATATGAACATTCCATAACCTGTTCCAAGAATGATGTCAACCTTTCAAAATAAAATCTATATCAGCTCTTTAAATCTAAAATAAAATGTTATATAGCTCATAACAACTGATATTCTATCTGGGTTGGCTTTTTATTTCATCATAACAGAAAATAAAATTTTGGTTCTACATGATTACGTGGAACACTTGAAATAGACAAAAGAGGACAGCTCTAGAAAAAGTTTCAGAGAAACTCTAGGACTTAAAAGGTTTCTTACCTATCTTTGCTACATGATCTGAACTCTATGTTTTATATCCCATAAATATATATAAAACACAACACTGTGAAAACCAACTTTTTTTTTCAATTTACTATACTGAATATTTTACTAGTGCTTCCTCCTCTGAGTATTATGTAAGATATTTCTGCACAGATGTATGTGTAAGGAACATGTATAAATCTATTTGTATGTACAAATATAGTATTTCCATTAAAATATCAGTATTTTTCTGCATAAAGACCACACAAGACTTCAATAATACAGGTTTTGCTCTTGAGGCATACACATAGCTGCTATTGATGGTAAGGAAAAAAAAAAACAAAACCAAAAAACAACAACCCAGAAAAGCTTTGAAGAAGAATGCTTTGTAGACTGAAGAAGAATTATCCAGTGTTTAAATTAAAACACGTAATACTCTGACACCGTGTAACTAAAATTCTGCTGAAATATAGACACCATAATATTCAGTCACATATTCTCCATAGAAACTGAGGTAATTGCCTGTTCCTCCTCATTTCTTAATATGTTTGATTAATAAAGATAACAAGGCATCTTTTTTCTGAAAGTTCCCATCATTAGGCTAACAAAAAGGACAGAAAATGATGAAGAACTTGGTATAGGTTTGCACGCACTCTAAAATAACCATTCTCTTAGCTTTACTGCACTGTCTGGAGAATTTCAGCAGGTTTGTCTAAGAAAATATATTGGCCTGTCCTGACTAGAAAAAATATAAACCATAATTTTAGCTGTTGTTTTCATTCCTTTTATACTGACCAATAACTCAGTTTTCATATATCTGGCAATGCAGCTTTTATAACATAGTTTGGTTTGTACTGGCATTTTTTGACCATTTTTCTTTAAGTGTCATGTATCTCAAACAGCTTTACAGAATGAATTACTGTGTTCGAACAAGCATTTCCGCAGTATGATATGAAGCACATGGATCAATCTGTAGGTAGTAATAAGAGAAGGAACATGATTGTTTGTAGTTGTGGATTAACCTTTGGAGTTTTCAGATATGGAACTCAACAGCCACCAACTGAAAGAAAATCCCAGCATGATAGTTTATATGAAGGATAAAATCTGTAACAATACAACGTCACCTAATCGAGTTTGCTCTGAGACGTCTCTAACTCAAGCCTTACGAGCATGATGTAGGTCTCAAACATACAGCCTTCACTCATGTGCACCACAAGCAATTCTGCACGTCCAAACTTCTTGACGCATTCACAAAGATGGAGTAATAAGTGTTCTGGGGCTTACATATAAGAACTGCTATAAGCCAACAATCACTGCTTTTGAACATTTTCTAAGAGTTAATGAGAGTTACACAGAGGATCCTGAAAAGACAAGTCCAGTATTTTAAATCTTATATCTCCTACTTTAGACATTATTTCTTTATCCTCCTTTGAAATAGGAACGTACAAAACAAAAAGTGTACTTCCAGAGTCCTTGGGTTATTAGAATATTTGTAATGTCATGATTACAGAGCAAAGTATCAAAAAAAGTGTAAAAACAAGTAGACAAAAACACAAAGACATCTACAGATATGCCAGTATTATTTTAAAGTGACTATTCAAAAAGCTTATTTTAATAATAAATCAAATAGCCGTATTTTAATAGCAATAAATGATCTCAGATGTAATTAACTCAATTGTAAACATTTCTTATGAGCATATAGAAGATTGAAGTTCATTAGCTTATAATAACCACTACAAGTTTTGGTCTATAAATACACTCAAACAAGACTCTTAACTGCTGAAACCAAAATGCACAATATCATCAAGAATTCATGAAAGCCAATACAATGTTATCAGGATATTCCTTCTATTTCATTTAGTCTTCCCAACAAGCAATCTTATCATTATAGCTCATACAATTCCTGCTTTGATATACTATGAGCTATTTCAGTCTCAAATTATCTCCAAAAGCCCAGCTACAACTGTCTCAGATAATATTTCTGTTGACTTCAAAGTTTCTCTGGTTTACATAGTGCAACTTAGGCAAGTATAAGATCAACATATTTATTACAAAGTTTTATTGCCTAAAACTAAAGTTAATCAACTTCTTTATGCTAAGTGGAGGACACCACAAGACTTATTGTTTCAGTAAAAGACCTCAGTAATAATTTCAGGAGAGGGAGAGAAGGAAGAGAATAATTTCTAAGAAACGAAGAAGTTTAAAAAAAAGTAGTATGAGAAGCAAGATTTAAGTGGAAGAAACACCACAACCACAACACCAAAAATAGTTTTTTAAAAATGGTAGCACAAGAAAAACAGTAAGGTTGGACAGTGCACAGCAAATGAAAGGCTTAATGAAAACTGCTCACTCACATTGTATTTTATTCTAAAAACATATGGAATTCATGTTTTCAGTCTGTTAGTATTGAACACTATAAATGGCTTTGAATTTCAAAACCCAATAACATCCATGACATTGCCTTCTACAACAAGAATTATGTACAATATTATATATTAAGTATGAGCATGAAAATTTTACTGTTACCAGCTGTGGTATCTAAAAAAAAAACCTAATCCATCTCTATCCACTGGCAGCAGGCTGTTTGCCTGCACCGAAGGCTGGAGAGGTGCTCTTATAAAATCCAAACATAGGATTTCTGAACTTGTCAGGAGACTTTACATTGACTTCAAAGCACTGATGATACTTCACCAACCTAATTGTCTTCTCAGCCTTCCAGAATTAGTGATCCCATACATAAGAGATCTAGCATGTATTTAATGGAGTGGGGAAAAAAAGTGTATCTTTAAAAAATATCTATAATTATTGTAGCAAGAGGAATTAATAGACCTACAGACATCACACACACCCTGTTCATTACAAAATGTGAACACACACCAGAGACATTCTTTTTCTTCAAGTTCACTATGTTTTATGAATTTAACATTTGCTGCTATTTATGATTACTGAATTCAAATTCAGCCTAGAAAATAACTGAGCCCCTTCCTGCATGTGAAGCATAGCACATAGCTGTGAGATGCCCAGGAAAGAAATGCTTACTCAAGAACTGCAGCTCCATTCTGCCTCTCCCACAGTTTAAGAGTGGGACAGAAATCAGTGAGCAGCAGACTTGGAACTTTTTATGCTCTCCTTCCCCACAATGGAGCAGCCCAGGTTCCTTCCAACAGGATGGGGAAAAACAATGGCTCCTGGAAGCTTGCTTTCACATACTTCAATGGCTTTCACATACAATCTTGTGCAATGGATAAACACTCATGCCAAGAAACGAGAGGGAGTACACTGCATTTCTTTCTTCTTGTCACTAAACCTAATTTGCTCCCAAGGAAAAAACATCCTTCTTCACTCTGTAAACTATCCCAAAGTGAAGTATCACGTGAACAAAAAAGTAGACAAAAAACAACAAATGTAAACAGAACACCTCAAATTAAATTAAACTTAACTACTCACCGCAAATTACCTAAATATGTGAGGATCTATTTAGGATACATAGAATTAAATTAGTGTGAGAAATTTTTAGAAACTTAAGCAGAGGAAGAAAACAGAAGCTGAATTACACATAATCACGCCCTCATGTCATCTCTAAGAGTATGTCAAATTAGAGCACTTAAGAAAATGCAGGAAATCTAAATGTGGTCCTGGATGGGCTGAACCTGGGCTCCATTTCAAAGCACTCTTCTCCAGTTGTCTGCTGCCTCTTTTAAATCTGATAATGGAGAATTGGGTCTGGTCAGCTTCAGACTGGCATTTGTCTTTGATGATTTGTTTCATCTATGCCTGCATATCTCTTCAGGCAGATAGTTTCTGATAAAGTTTACTCTAAAAAAAAGTCTACTATGAACAAGTAATTTGAAACCAATCTAAGTACATTTATCCTTTCCAATATTAACTTTCAAATCATACAGACTAATCAGGCCTTTGTAATTTGCAAAATCTGGAAAATGCCAGAGCTCCATGAAACGATGATTCAAATGGTGACAGTCTCCATTTGTGTTCAAGGCATTGTCCTTTATTGATGGTTGCCCTGGTGGCAGGGTAGGGGATTGGGAAGGCTCTCCTGCTTGAGTTGGTGATAAGTTTTCACAGGTGAAGGTGATTTGTTTGGGGCCTCAATCTTGCAACCTCTTCTGCAAGCATGTTTCAAATATTGTTCCAACTAGTGCTTCTGCAAATGAAGAAAACTGCAGATATGAGAGAGTCAGGGGCTTGATGTTATCTGGGGAAGCTGCTTTTCAAGTCTGACAGCAGAACAGCAGATCCTTGGACTTCTATGTGTTTTGTCAAGTTTGAATTATGTGAATGCATATGAAATTTCATATGAATATGGAATTCATCTAGATGAATAAGAAAAAGAATTTCATCCACACTTAAAGACATACTGTTCATTTTAGAAATACAGAATACATTTTTCTAAATTCACCAGGATATTGTGATATGATTTCCTGCTCAACAAAGAAAACCACTGAAACATCACTGTTAAATTGATACCATCAAAGTATGACTTAACAAAGCTCATAATCCAAGGGCTAAATCAGATCCCTTCATGTGAATAATTTTAGTAAAGCAAGCAGTCCATACTACCACAGACAAATTTCAGCTTTGGTGCTGCAAACTGTTAGCTTTAAATGCACATGCCTGCATTTGTGTCTTTAGGTGAGATTATTATATAATACCAACATCATACAAAATGTGACTATACTTCAGTGGCAGTGCAATGATTCCAACAGGTAATTTCCAGAAATGTTTGGTTTCCCACACAAGAAGCCTGAACCTGAAATGTTCTTTTAGACTGTACTGTACCTAGAACATGAGAGTTTTGTCTTCAGTTCTGCTGATCTTATCAGTCAAGTGGAGCTAACCAAGCACTTGCACCCCATCAGCACTGGCTTTATTGCAGAATAAAATCATGATCAAACTTAAAGGAAAAGAGCCAAGACTTGCAACCCAAAAAAAATAAGATGGACAGACAGACAGATAGATAGATAGATAGATAGATAGATAGATAACACTGTAGCTATACCTTTATTAGGGAAACAAACAAACAAACAAACAAAAACAAAAACAAAAACAAAAACAACAACAACAACAACAACAAAAAAAATTCCAGCAAAGGACTTTAATAGAATTTCTGATGCACAGAATATACAAGCCTAACTAGAAAGGTAGGGATCTGCGCTAACTCCCAGGAATACTAATGAGATCAGGAAGCTTTTTTTACAGAATCCAATAAAATCACAACCTTTTTGAACTACTGAATAGGCCGGTATAAGCAATACCGGACAACCGCAAGAACAGCAGATAATCTTGAAAAATAATTTGCCAGCTATAACTGATAAGAAAAGTGGTATGACTCCTATATGTAGGACAAAAATCTTAAATTAAAAAGAAAACACCCTCCCAAATAGTTCAGTGCTAATTTAAGGATTTTTTCCTAACCATACAAATGAACAGGTGCAGGGTTGTGAAAAGTACAGAAAGAAACAGAAAGAATAAAAACTCCCATGAATGCAGTCATAAAAATGTTTAAACTTAATCTTCTTTAGCTAAATAAATGAACTAAATGCAAGACAGATTTTAACAAGACGTATTTACAGTGATTGACTTTTACCATTAAGTGAATTTTTGCTTATCTGATTAAAAAAAAGTTCAAAAATAATATTATCCTGTATACTTAGTTTTATACCCTTATCAACTTTCATTTGTTGACAGACATGAAAGCTGATGAGCTGAATTTTAAGAAAAATTATAAAGGCATGTATTTGTTCAATACTTCATGATATTTGTCTGGTTTTGTAACATAAAAGCCAATTACTTGAGATAGGGCATTAGCTGCCAACTGAAAGTATTTGTGTTTTCTTTTTTTCCCCAATCATTTTAAAAGCCTGAATTACCATCACCAGGTCATCATATCACATAGAGCACTGTACAACTCACTATGAAAAACAGATTGTTCTACAACTTTCCTTACTCCAAGCTGAGAAATAAAACCTTAGAAAACAATAAAACATGGCAGAGTGAGATCAGGCTTTTAAGCACAACCACAAACAATCTAGGTATAAATTACACAACCCACGAGAATTCCCATGCAGCATCATGCTCCAGACAAACTCTGCTGCCTTTGTTGTCCCCATCCTAACACAATGGCTCATCATAGAAATCTACAATATTCACCACACTTCACAAAAGCTGTGCTATGTTCTCAGGGCTGAAAACGCAACCTTGCTCACATTTAATATGAGTGGTCACTCTTTTCTATGAATTCTCCACCTGTGAAGTTTCCATCACAGGCAGAAGTTGCTTTCACAAGTCACTGATGAAATACACAAATTGCTGTTGAGCATGAACTTAGGCTTTGCACACAGAAACCCATTTCTTCTCCAAATGCACAGACACTTTGAACTCTCTGGTTCCTCTCCCTCTGTTCTGCACTATGGCTCAGTTGCTGCAGCACAGGCACTGAGAGCCACTCTGACCCAGCCTAGGAGAAACTCAAACACTAAGAGAAGACCTAAAATGCAGCTGTCAGTCTCCCTGTTAATGTGTTGCCACACAACTGCAAACCACAAAAGGCATCAGGACACACAGGGTAGGCAATCTAAGCCTGGCCATCAAGGCTGTGATGAAATCCTGTGTATGTACATTTTGCTATTTATAATATCTACTTTGCAGTTATTTTTAATAGGAGGAAATGTTTGAGGGAGAAACACATAACTGCTCACTGTAATTAACCCCACAGCCTTTGCTACAGTTTACAATGAGTTTTATTAGTAGAAATATTTTAGTATTATTATTACAAATTTATAAAGTATCTAGAATGTTAAGACTGAATGTTAGGCTATGCAAAACAGAACATAGACCTAGCTTTTGCAAAGCTGTTACAGCTGTTATCATGAAGACCAAATCATTGGACAGCAGTTATCTACTACACTTATACTCCAGTTATTTAGACAAGAAAATAACTGTAGTACTGGAGATGCTTACCAAATGGTGTCTCAAGTTATTTTTAAAATAGAGTAGGACTAAAAGTCATGAAAAGTCTTGAAAATTACTCCTGTTACCAATTTTTGAAGTTAGTCCCTTAGTGGTACAGATACAGAGCATCCTGCATGAATTAGAAGTATACGATGTGTAAGACAGCTGAAAGAGTAAGACAGGCCCTTACAAGTAAGTAATGGTGAAAGCAGATTGTAGTAAAAGCACAATTCTTCAGTACCTCTTCAGAAGTCTCTAAAAATAACTTCAAAATTTCTTCCTTTGTGGAGTTAAGTTTCTGAGAGTTGAGCTCTCCAGGAGCTGTGGACCTTCTTGAACAAGTAAGGACGAGCGTTCGGTTTTTACAAGTAGAGGGGAAAGCTAATAATTCTTCACAAAAGGAAATAAGAAAGAGCTTTTTTTTTTTTTTTGCTTAGCCACCCTACTACTTTAAAAAAAACCGAAATAAAAATAACTTTAAGCAAAACATATAGATGATAAAGAGGGTTAAACAAACATAAAAAGAAAAAAACATAGACATTGAAAAGGAGAAAGAAAATAAAGAAAAATGTTAAAAGTATTTCTAATCCCTTCTGAGAACTAGATCAGAAAATTACAGGTCAAACTACTGTAATTCTGTCTATTATTACGTCTTAGGGGACACTGATATTATTGCAATGGGAGTAATTATTATACATACAGAAAAAATGCATTTAAGGGGATGGGAAAATATCACCACTTTAGGAAGTTCTACGTTATAATTGCATGACATTATATTCCACTAAAAATTAGAATTCATGTTTATCTTACTCAAAAATGCATTATGCTTTTTACCTGGTTATATTCAAATGCACTTTTACCATGTACATTTTCACCAGATTGACCACTCACTAAGTACTAAAATTATTCTATCATACAATGGTAGAAATATTAATACTGTCAGGAAAGTACAAAGCTCTGAAATGTTGTCAAAACAAAGAATATTGATCTTCTTAAAACACTGCAGTTAGTATATAAATCACACAAAAATGATTGACATTAATATGGGCCTTTTGTGCAAATGCACTTTATCATGTACCTTTTTGACAGTAATAGCAATTTATTATACTGCATGGCACCTTAACATACTGTACAGAAATTTTTTTCAATTTGAGTGTTTCCATTAAAAGAAAAAAAAAGTTGTTGAGCAAAAAGAAAATTAACTGTCTTCATTCAGTTTGATTTAATACCTTGTCAGTTTAGTGCATTTTTTACGATTCTTTGTATAAATAAAAAGTTGAAAAGAGCTATTCTAATGGTAATTTGGATCAACCTTACAAACATATGATTCCAGGTTTCTAAAAGAGGCCCACTTGAGGGGGCTTTAAAACTGAACAAAAAGAGCCCTAGGGCTCTACAACTCACATTTAACCTACTTACATGAAAAAGGAACTGCTTTGGTTAAGAATAAACTTCCACAAGCTCAGGTTCAAACCAAACATGCCAGCATATTAGTGAGGAAATGAAACAGCAAATAGTAACTCCTTTCATACTTGTAAAAGAATACTGTATTTATTTAAACGCTTGGCAGAAATTCTTATTTTAATTAAATTGCATTTAGTGCAATAACATTTTCATAATTAAGAAAAAATAACCAATTCATTTTAAAGACCTATGAAAAGCACAGCAACCTGAAATATATGGAGAAAACATGTAATTGTGTGAATAAATCTCTCTGACTAACATGGGACATGAGTCAGGAAAAAGTGATAGTCTGTTTTTTATGCTGGGCAAGACTATGCAATGCAGCCACAGTAACTCAAAGAAATTAACTTCTTTCTGTTTGGAAATCATTGTAACCCATACACAGTTTACAACTGTGGTTGTATAGGATGACTTTTTTTCCTTCTAAACAAAATTTCTTCTGCCATCACACATGTTTTTTCTTTATGTCCACCTATCAACCAAAGTCCTGGATCGTACCTTAGAAAACAAGATTTAATTTATTTCATTCTGCTCTTCAAAGTGTAAAGAGAAAGAAGGGAAAGACACTTTCTCGGAAGACCCTGTCACTGGCAACTACATCATAGAAATCAAAGACTGTCTGTGAAGGTTTTCTCTTAGCACTTTATGTAGCAATGAGGTCAGACAGGGAAGTGTTTTCACTGTGAACATGAGGGTGACGACATACATTTAAAATAATAGAAGCGGCTAAAAACAGAACAGAACAAAAAGCTAATTATCCTTCCATGAAATGGTCACAATCATTCAATCCATGTGCTGGCAAGCTACCTTAGTTTAAAACCTATGCCTACATTCCTGAGGTCCTCATCATGGGGATAAAACACATCAGATCAGTTTTAGGCATGTGTCCTTGATTAGTTTTAATACTTATTAAGAACACTTTGGAATGGAAAAAATTACAAAGTCTACAGTAACACTTTCTATTTTACATGTTCACCATCCAACTGCTTTATCATTTCAATCTCATCCTTCACCAGGTCATTCAAATATACATTTATTTGGAAACAATAGTGCAGCTGCTGCTTGTTTGCACTGTTTCTAGAGTTACTCAGCAATTTAACTAGTTCACTGCTTGCAGAAAGGAAGGCACAGCAAAACTTCAGAAAACAGAGGCACAAAAGCCAGTGTCTTCATTTTCATCTATCAAGGCCTAGTTAATTTGCTCCCCATTACTCCAGCTGGTCAGGCAAGATGGTCAGACATCCTTGTTCTGATGACTGGAAATTAATTCACTAGCAGTTAGTAACCATTTGCCCTTACACCAATATTGTCCTTTCACTTAAATTGCTCTTCTCCCTCTCTAGAGTTTTTCTCCCTCGGACAGTTATGAGTGAAATAATCTCCTCCCTCATCCTTCTTTTGTAGCAGACTAAGCGAACTGAGATATTTCCTGCGTGCCCCATGAGCTCAAGTGTCCTGTCCAGTCTAGACATGGTAGCACCTTAGCCACTTTCTGTGCAAGTACACTGCCTTGCTCAGGAACCACGACATGTTCCCTGCTCTTGGGGGTTGGATCAAAGCACCTTTGTTAGACACAGCTCTCAACATAAAAATAGAAATTGTTTGCTCCTTTTACAATAGGCTGTTCCTTCACATGATCATCCTAACAGACCTTCCCTATACTTGTTTTATTCAAACCTTGTCTCACTTGAATACAGGTGATCAGACACAGGCGATCACACCAGTTTCTAACACAGCACCTTACCCATCTCCACTAGAAATCTTCCCCCAGACAAATCTGTGTATATTTGCTCTAATTATTGTAATGGCTCATGTTTGGCAGTTTTTGTCCTTCAGCAGGTGGCCTGCTACTCTCCCTGCTCCCTCCAGTCAGCTCTGCTGTTACAGCTGGGTGCAAGCAACTCCACCCATTCACAGCACCCCTGACACGCCAAACTTTAGGGTTACACATCTCTTCTTGACATGCTGTGACTTTCTGTAAAATTGTTGCCTCTCTATTTCTGGTTATCAGCAAAATTAAGGCACTCCTATTTATAAGACTCATCATAGTATTCAATAAGAAAACATTAAATAAGGTCTCAAAATCAATACAACATGTCCTGTGATTTCTTTCACCAGTCCTTTCAGAATCCTATTGACTTGACTGCAGCATCTTTATCTCCCTTAAGATTATTTTGCACAGCAGTGTATATCCATACTCCTCTCCCCAGCTACTCAACATTATTTTTCTTGACTGAATATAACATGTTCTCTTCAAGGGTTGAGATGCTTTATAAACAATTTCTTCTCCCTACCTATCTGTTCTGCACAGCTGCTATACTTTTTTCTGTGTTCTGTTTTTATTTATAAAGTTGAAAAACCTTTACTCTTGGTCTTCATATCATTTGCAAAGTCTAACGTGCTTTAATTTTTAACTATTTTCTCCTCCCTAACAAGACTTCAATCCTTATTATTTTTCCTAGTGGCATTAGTCTTCTTGGGATGATTTGGGAAGGGCCTAGAGTGGAAGCCATAAAAGGAGTGGCTGAGGTCACTTGTTCTGTTCAACCTGGAGAAGACTGAGGTGAGACCTCAGAGCAGTCAACAGCTTCCTTGTGAGGGGAAGAGGAAGGACAGACACTGATATCTTCTCTGTGGTGAGCAGTGACAGGGCCAGAGGGAATGGCCTGAAATTGTGTCAGGGAAGGTTTTAGGCTGGATATCAGGAAAAGGTTCTTTATCCAGAGGGTGGCTGGACACTGGAACAGGCTCCCCAGGGAAGTGGTCAGAGCCCCAGCCTGACAGAGTTCAAGAAGCATTTGGACAATGCTCTCAGGCACATGGTGTGTCTCTTGGGGATGGTGCTGCACAGGGCCAGAAGTCGGACTTGATGATCCTTGTGGGTCCCTTCTAACTCAGGATATTCTGTGATTCTATGATTCCTCAGTCAGGCCCAGAGTTCTCAGAACGTAAAAACATTTTTTAGCTTCTGCTTTAGAAATAAAGCTCAATGTCTGCATCTTTGACTGCAAAAATGTCCCAGTTTCTCTCATTTAATTTTTCAATTCACAGGTCTTTGAGATGAGTTTTAAAGACACTACAAAAAACTATCTTTCTCCTACCAAAATGGGAAATGAGAACTCCTGCCTCTACATACTTCTCTTATTCAAATAAATCCTTGTAACAACACAGTATTTCTTTCTTTAGAAAAAAAGCCAAGCAATCCAATTTACCAGCTTATAACTGCTCAACATACTGCTTTGCTTTCTGCTTCTTTGGATTTTCCTTATTGCTCCTGGCTGTAATTGTTCTCTAACCATGGTTTGATTTCTTTTCTTATCAATTTTCCCACTTCCAAATTGGAAAAATTAAATTCAGGAATAAGACTTGAAAATAAGTGCACAGAGGTACATTGTATTGTATTTGTGTACACCTAAGACTATGTGTAAACAAATATAGGCCATTTCTTTGTAGTTTAATCTCATTCTGCAGCAAAATTTCATTGGTTCACTTGGTTTTTCAAGGTTTCCTTGAGAAAAAAAAGTCTTATTTTTCTGATATCTCAATTAAATTTGACTTGATCTATGATCATCCAGTCAATACTGCTGTTCTATTGAAATGTTGTCTTTTCTGAGTTTTTTCCCCAGACCATGGCAGGGATCTATGGCAGATGATAGCATTACCTGTCTCAAAATGAACCCTAGTCTGTAGATGGTTTTTAGCTCCTTTGGTGCCAAATACATTGATTCTTTTCAAGAAGGAACATCCAACTGCATGTCATGCCTTTCTCAGATGCTGGTGGAGATCATCCAGCAGTCTGTAGCTTACAGTTTTCTATCCTGTGCAATTTCTAGCTGTTTCTGGTTCCCAGCCCCTCTATTATCTCAGTCTTGCTTTCTAGAGATAGTATATCAAAAAATTGCTGCAGAGCAGCTATCTTTTGACTGTTCATTTCTCTTCTTTATTTCCAGTACACCAAGTCCCTATCTTAGTTTTATTTCTTCCCCATTATTAGATTTCTTCCTCTGCTTTGCTAGGGGGTCATTCTTTGCAGTCAGAAAATCTGGTGTGTCCAGATACTTTTGCCCATTAGACATGTGCATATCTGGAGATGCTCATGCAACTTAACTCTCTTCCTTTTTTCTTCATCACACCTTCAGTTCCTCATCTGAACTGCCAGGCACTCAGGCACACACTTCCATTCCTCAACTCTTTTCTTTCACAGATTTACAAATAGGAGTTTTCATTCCTTTGGACCTTACTTTTCAGAATGCTCTGTTTAATTTATTCACTGTGAAACTAAAACATGCCTGAATATTCAAATGTTCAGACAGAGAAATGTTTCAATTAGTCAATACATCCATCTGATATTTGTCTGATGTGTTTCTGATATTGAAATGTATAGTATAAACTACAAAGAAAATCAAATTACACAAATTCACACAGAGAATGAAATATGACTGCATAAGGTCTCTTAATGCCTGAATGAGCATACTTCACATTCTCTGTACAGCAAGTTGCTTTCCATTTCTATCCAGAGAAATAATGTGCTCAGTCACTTCATTTATTTATTTGAATTATCACTATATTAAAGTAAATAATGCAATGTCCAATGTTTATTTAATATAGAAACCAGAAATAATTTTTAAAATGTGGTTTTCCCCAACAGGTATGCACTTAGCAAACTAAAATCAAGACTGGTTAATTAAATTACCATGTGTCAAAGGAAAAAAAGTGGTTTGTATACTGTACATGAAAAAAAAAAAACAGCGCAGGGGAAAATCATTAAGGCAACTTCCACATAAAGCCTTTTCCTTTTTTTTTTTTTTTTTAATGTTTTCTTTAATTAAATTTTCTTCTGGCCTGTATGTGGTATCAGATCCTGACTGATTCACTCCAGCAGTATTTTTTTTTCAGCTCTGGCAGTCTGCAATTCAATCCCTACTGCCTGGCAAGATGGAGGCTCTCACGTTTGCACAATTTAAAAGCCTGCACTTTGCAGCCAATTACTCAGATGTAACATAGGCTCAAGTATGCTTTTTTACAGAAAGCATATACACAATAAAAGATAAACAGCCTTATGTCCTGAGAATGGGTAGTCTCAACTGCTCTTGGTGCTCAGAGACTTTAAGTCAAGGGGCATAAGGTGCTCCTTGTTCCATGGCAATGTGCTTGACAGAAGGCCACAGCACTGTCTCCAGAGGCCCCTGGATGTGAAGTGTCCCAGGCATCTTGCAAGAGGAAGAGCCAGAGTCACAACTGATGCTGGCTTGGACCATCTAAGGTCTCCTATACCATATAATGCTACCATTATAACATAAATGAGATCAGGACAGACACCAGCTGACAAGGACTACTACATACCATATTCCTTTTTTCAAGTCGGAAAAAGTACTGCAAATATTTCATGGCATATTTAGGACATTATTAATTTTTCATTTTCTATCAAGGAATGAGTGAAGAAAATCACTGATTTACAGACAGCAACTGATGTGCTTCTCTTACATATTGCATTTTGAGCCTAGATATTGTGCTGACAGAACAACTGCAATATGAAAGGAATGAGAGGAAGTATTCATGGAAAAATTGTTTTTATCCACATTCTGACATTTTATTATATCCCCCATTTCTTTTAATTCTACCAAGGAAGCAGACACAAAATTGCATGCACTATGGGATGTGTGACCCTGAGAATTCAACTACCTCTCTACAGCAGCAAGAAACACCTAACTATGGACATAAATAAGAAAGCATGGTTCAGGAGAAATTATGATGAATGAGCCCATCATGGAGAACATACAGTCCAGAAGAAACTCCCAGATCTGATCTGGGGTACAACTGCCAATTTTTACTGTGTACAACAAAATACAAAAGAAAGTGTGCTCCAGTGTGCATCTCAGTGCAGGCCCTCAAACATGTCCTGACTTCAAAATGGAAAGACAGATGAGTTTGACAAACTCCCAGCTCATGGAGTGAACCCATAGAGGAATCTACAGAAAAAAGGGGAGTGGATCTTCCATCAGGTCCCTAAAGTATGAACCAGGTCTTTGGGCCATCCTTAGATGTGCTCTCTCTTCTTTAGCATGTGGAGGCACAAAACAGCTTGTAGTGATTTTGCCACTGGCCCTCCAGCTTATATGTTCAGAATGACCCCTCTCCCAAACTCCAGGCAAACTAAAAACATGAAAAAAATGGAAGGACTCAGTAAAAATTTTCACCCTCAAACACTGATGGCCAGTAAAAGGCATCTAGATGTGTATAGTTTCAGCCAAGATGCAACATTCTTGTGAAAAATAGACACGGCAAAATGTCCAGGAAAAAAAAATGAAGTCACATCTACAAAACTTAATTTAAATTCATTCAGTAGTGCAAAACAAGGATAAAATTATTCCTAAGCCACTTGCAAACTGGAATAAACTCAGAAAATCACTTCTGCACCAAAAAGCTTGTAGATGTTTTGAAAAAGGATAGAATCTCTCTCTATAAGCCCCTGTGTCACATCCTTAGTCACTTCTAGCCACAACAGGACAATGTGAAACTAAAAAAAGTAGGCTATATTGCTGAACAAAGAGTAATTTTAAACACAAGTTATTTCAGAAAAAAGGCATGATTGAGAACTGGATATGTACTGATCTACCTGGCACTGAAAGAATAAAAGTTTAAAATTACAAACTTTATCTTCAACATGATGTTTTCTCCTGAACTATTCAAAGTGACTACATCTACAATACAGAGCTCATACTTAATCCATGAAGCTATGCAGCATAATCTATCCAATACCTTGGGCTATCAACTCTATCCAGCTGGTCATTAATCCCCAGGAAATAATCTGCACCTCAATTGTTACTGCTTAATTAAATGTAGCGATCCATCTGACATACAGAATAAAGATAGAAAGAAACCCTAATAGAAGGTGACTCCCCCAGAATTGGAACTCACTACCTTTCCCTTGTAGACATAATGTAACACAATGTTTGGTTACAGTTTATATGGGTTTCTGTATATTAAATTACTATGGAGATGCTTCCTATTGAATGCAGTGTAAATATATGTCAGTACACAAATTCAACCAAGAAAATATAAAAAGGGTCAGATAACTCTTCCCTTCTCTTCTCCATCTATTCTGATCTTTTCAGTTCCTGAAAACAAGATCTGCTTACTCATTTGGATCTGCCCTATGCATACTATGCCTACTCTTGGCAAAACCCGGTGATGATAGGCTTTTAGAACTATCAGCAAAGTTGGTACTGCTTGGCAAGACAGCTCAGAGCAGGTTTTCACTTAACAGTTGAAGAAAACAATGCCTTTTTACTTCGGAAAAATATGAGAATAGGTACACACTTCATGGAGATGAAGAATTACTTGACCTCTGTACTGCCTCTTTAATATAAAGAAGATAACATCCGTACATTAGATCTTTCTCCAAAATTAAAAGAAATTATGATTCATGTGTTTCGAGATTTATCAGAACTATGTAAATGACAAAGCTTAGTATATCAAAGCTGATTCTGTAATGACTGTAGATCTTCTGCTAACTTTGCTTGTATCATCACCATAACTCTCAACTCAGTATTTCATTATTCACTCAGCTTAGGAAATAATCTTTGATTGTCAAGCAGCAGCACAGAAAAGCAAACATTTTGAATTGTAAAACATGACTGAGATAGATGAAAAGAAGTAAGCTCAACCTGACAGTCAACACAAGCTGAAACGGACAAAAGGAGACAAGGATCCATTGCTGCCCTGGTACCTGAAGCTAGAGCTGATATGGCACCAAGTTCAAAACTGAATGGAGAAGTCTCTTCTCCAGCCATGGGTCAGACAGAGAGAAACAGACCCACATTTACTACTCCGACCTGATGGGGGCCCTGTTAAGGTATGAAAAGACAAATCCATCTGCGAGCCCACACATTCACCAGCCTTGTTTTTAGTAAGACTATTCACAAGGAGAAGGTCTACAGCAGTTTCATTGACAGGTTTTTGGATGTCTTCAACTATCTACCCTGGGGAATTCAAGACCTCCAACTATTGTCATCACTATTACAGGCATGATCTACTCTTACTGCTTCCTAACAAACCAGAGTACAATTCAATCTTTGAAGTGCATGTCTCAATTCTTCCTCTGCTTCAATTTCTAGAACTACTTCAAATCCATGAAGTATAAGGAATATTTCATGACTGTTCAAAATCTTTTAGAGGGTTCTTACGTAACAGACCTACTTATTTTTTTCATGCAGCCCCTTTCTAGTATTTATTCTGAATGTTGTTTTCAATTATAATGTTGTTTACACTGTCATTAATAAAGGATGAAGCACTATAATTATTTAATTTTCTTTTCTTGTGGTATTCTGTGTTAAATGGTAACTAGAAAATTGAAAACTCATTCATTTTGTCAGAAATTATGTATTACTATAGTTTGAAAAATACTCAAAGTGAAGTACTTGTATTAATGAGAACCAATTCATAGAATTCACCTCAACCAACAGTCCCACATTGAAAAGCACCATAAGGATATAAGTTATTTTCCTAGAGATAGTGAAAAAATAGTCTGAAGTAGGTCTCAGATCCTGTTTAAAAGATTGAAAAGTTAAAGTTTAAATAGTTGACCCTCCTAGCTGCCAGGGTACTGCTGGCTCACATTCAACTCCCACATTCAACTTGACCAGGACCCCCAGGCCCTGTTCCCCAGTGCTGCTCTCCAGCCACTCCTTCCCAGTCTGTCATACATCCAGGGTTGCCCCATTTCCAGTGCAGAATCTGACATTTGCACTCATTAAATTTCATACAGCTGGTGATTGCCCAGCCCTCTAATTTGTTGAGGTCTCCCTGTAGGGTTTCCTTGGATTTGAGGTAGTCAACAGTTCTTCCCGGTTTTGTATCATCTGCAAACTTGCTTAGTATCCCTTCCAGGCCTGCATCCAAATTGTTTATGAAGAGGGCCAGACACATCCTGGGGTGCTTTCAGCACCACACTGCCTGCTGGTTGAGGGAGGTAAATGTCCTGCTTTAGTCTGCACAGGTGAGGCCTCCCTTTGAGTCTTGTGTGCAGTTTTGGGTGCCACAATACAAGAAGGATGGAAAGCTATTAGAAAATACCCAAAGGAGGGATATGATGATGGTGAAGGGCATATATGAGAAGCCATATCTAAAGTGACTGAGATCCCTTGGCTTCAGCCTGGAGAAAGACACTGAGGGGAGGAGATCTCACCACAGTCTACAGCTTCCTCACAAGAGGAAAAGGAGGGGCAGGCACTAATCTCTTCTCTCTGGTGACCATTGAGGACCTGAGTGAATGGCATGAAGCTGTGTCAGGGACATCTAGATTCAGTATTTGCTAAAGATTTTTCATCCAGAAGACTCCTCAGGGAAGTGGTCACAGAGCCATGCCAGAGTTCAGGAAGTGCTTGAACAATGCTCTCATGCACATGGTGTGATCTTGGAGTTGTCCCATGCAGGACAGGAGTTGGACTCACAGCATCCCTGTGGGTCTCTTCAAACTTTCACATATTGAGTAACAGCTTACCATCAGGCAAATGGCTCCTAAGGATGCCTTCATGGGTCCAAAATTCTATGTCTGCAGATTAAAACAATACTAAACCTGATGTAACTTAATATTGCTACTTACCGTAACAAAAGTCTGTGATACAGTGACTAGTTGAGGGCTGTATCTAAAGTGAGAAATTTATAAATCCCTTAAAGGGTGAGATACAATGGTCCAATCTTCTGCAAAAAGTCAGGCATCCTGGTTTCATCTATTTGTCTTTCATGATACATTAAGTTCATCTGTGAATAATTTAAGTGGAACATACATTTTCAGGCGATAAATAAATTACACCATGTTTTCATACTCTCAAACTTTCTATCCAGACACCATTCACTACCAAATGAACTTTTGGACTTATTGTCCATCTCCTCAATGCATTTTTAAACTGTATGCCAACCTGCAGGCCTGAGATCTTCCAAGTTCAGTCACCAGCTCCAGCTCCTAATATCTAAATGGCCACTTTGGAGATGCAACCTCTCTTCCTTGACTCCCAAGTATTCTTGAAGACACAGTTACATGGTGAAAGACAAGTGGCACAAAACAAAGGTAAATGGGCATGTAATGATGCCCACATACTGTCAGCTCATGAGTCTCCTCACCAGTCTGGGGGATGCCATGTTTGTCCTTCATATAGCAAAATAAGAGAAAAACTCGATTTTTTTTTTTCTTTGAGGGGCAATGTAATAACAATCAAAAACTTTTGTAAGTTGTGCTACAAAACAGGTGCACAAGACAACACTATATTTCCTTATATTTTCAAAATTAATAGGTGTCAAGCTGGGAGTGTCCTTTTATCAGTTCATGATCATGATTTGATGCTTGACCAGTTTAACATAAATAAATAAATAAATAAATATGATTTTACCATACTTGTTTGCAAACCCAAAGCAATAACAGCTTTTGCTGAGGTGAAATAAGTCTGTGTTACTGAGGTACTGTAAAGCACAACATATTAAAGATCCAATCAATCCATCTCCCACAGCAGCCTGTAGCAGTATTTCAACTGATTTCAATGAGAGCTGTGTCAGTCTCTAAGAAACCTTTGCGCATGCTCTCTGCTAACCCTCCTCCCCACCCAAAAGAAAAACACTGAACTCTGCTCTTGTCTTCTGGTTCAACATCATGTCTTTCCCCTCCCTCTTTCTGCTCTAATAAATATTCCCTCTCGATCCCTGTTACTGACAATAATGTAGGTGAACTCTGCACTACATACATCTGTCATTATTAATGACCACAGTGGAGAGAAACGATAGCTCACTCTTAGGAACCAAAAGGGCAAAATGCTTCAGAATTTTCCATTCACATTTTCTTTTTTAAGCATACTGCTTGGTGACTTTCCAAAGTCATGAGCATGACTTGAACAAGAAAAAATATCTCAGTGTTTAACCTTTGCATAGAAAATTGTTTGTTTAAACAGAGGGCACTTGTTACTTGGAAAGTCGCATTTGCTTATAATAATGCTATAGACAGGATTTTACAGAATCAGAATTTACACTAATACAGCAAGATGACTTAGTCCATATGGTAAATAATTTTGTCGCTAGCAGTACTACATTTCTTACAAACAGAAGGCCTTAACTGGGATTGTTTTCTTTGCCATTCATTCATTTCTCTACTAACATTGCTAAACTAGAAAGTACAAGACAGCATCTGAACTAATTGTGAAAAGTGCTGCCAAAATGGCTGCGTCCATAGACTCGTACTGTACCCTGAATTCTTTCAGAAAGGCTGCCCTGATAATAGTACTTTACTGGGATTGAATGTAAAGACTAGTTCTTTACAGGCAGCTGATGAAATCTTGAATATTCTTTCTTCTTGAGACAAGAAACAAAATTTGAGAAGCTACAGCAGTTTAAACTTCATTGCTACATCAGCCCTTGTCCCTAACATAATGACCTGCTCAGCACACCAGGTACTTTCCATGTACAGAACATATTGCATAAAGGTGCTGCATTAAAACATTTGTCTCTAGTAATTTTAGTGTTTGGAAACACTACATCTCACACAGTGCAGGGGCTGTTTTATAACACAATCTACCTACATTACTAGTTTTTTTGCTCAACACATACAGGTGCAGAAGTCTCCTCTCTCCTCTAACATTTACACTGTAAATAGTTCCAGATATTTTCCTATCAGATATTCTAACCTCAAGTGAGACTTTGTAATAACCATTTGTTAGTTATGCTAGGTGTGCCTGAATGGACAAACATACTTAAGAGCAAATGTAGTATTTGTAATGGCAAACATGCACCAAAAACCCCATGTAAATGCTAGCCATTATGAGGTGACAAAAATGTTACCTTCTGCTGTTCTAGGTCTATATTACTTCATGAATACAATATTTTTTCTTGCAATGGGCTAAAGCTCTTATTTACATTCCATGTAAGCTATATGCTATACATATCTGTCACTCGTCTTTAGCATTTATGTTGATGAAACTTGTCATGAAGGTTATTTTGACTTACTAGAAATGGGCCTTTTCAGAACATAAATTTTAAGGCTTAAGCAGACACGTGTTAAAACCACTAATATGTTCTGCTAAGTCTCTCTTGTCTTCACTCAGGCTCCTTACAAGGTTTTAGGCAGTTTTATTGACATTTGAAATTCTGAAAATGTCAGCTCTTGGAAAGTGTCACAGTCTAAAAGTGTTACTAGTAGTTCTCTTAGGAAGTGTAAAAGAGTATTTTATAAGAACAATTTTGTCTTTCAACAAACCTTTTGGAAATGATGTGATAACCACAAATTCTGCCCAGGAAAGAAAATAAACTGTAGATTTCTCAAATCACATTTAAGAAACAATTTTTTAGCAAAGTTCTATTATTTGGTGACTCAGAAGTCTGAGTCGATACAATCCCCACTTCCCCAGGCATTGCTAGGGGGAGTAACATTCTGAGAAGGAAACCCTTCTCACAATACTCTGCCTCCTTTCTCCCACCATCTCCCATCTGGTAGGTAAGCACTTGAGGGCTCTGACCCCAGACCTTCTCTAATAACAGTCCCTCCGGTCATTTTATGTTCGTTTGCAGCCAAAGAGGTCTCCTGGGTGCTTTAGTCCTGTAATCCATCTCTAAGGACTCTGATCCTTCTAGTACGAATGAGCGCAGAAATGCCCTGGACTGCACCTTCTCCCTCCACTTGTGTACACCATCACTGCTGCTGGAAGCCAAATTGTGGTGGGGATTAATGTACACCAAAGGTGACTGGTTTTATTACTGTACGAGCAATGTAATTAAAGCCATCCCAGGCAGAGGGGGAAGAGATTTGTATCACATATCTCAAAGAGTTCAGCTGCATGTGTGGGTCCCCAGGTAGGAAAATATACTGGGACACTGCAGTTCCAGTGCTCCATCTTTGAACAAGCAAAGACTCTCTATGCTCAGGGGGAGGGAGCCCTGTGACTCCTGCTGGTCACCCCATCCTACTTCATGCTAAGTTATTTCCAGCTCAAATGTCTCAACATATCATGGGACTGGGGGGAAGATGTGAGAGGAGAAGCATCTCTCTTACTTTGTATAGCAATACACTTGAATTCCAATGCAATAATTTAAAGTCTGAAAGAGGCTTACCTAATTTTCAAACCACAAAAAATGCAAAGATCCATCAGTAAGTATCACAGGAGCATAAAAATCATTAATTCCACAAAATTGTTCTGAAAGATTAGTGTGAATCACTTTATCCTTAAAACTGAGAAAACATTGTGGTTTTAAATACTCAGTATTATCATCCAAGCAAATTGGCCCAGGTCAAATGAGCAAATCTAAAAAATGAGATCACTAAATTTTCTCAGCTTGATAGCTTAGTAATAAATAATGTGGTCCTATTCAATCTGTACATTAAGTCTTTTATGTGGCCTTAGGCACAGTCTTATGGCCATGGCCATTACAGGGTAGCCATAGAAACTGACACATTTATTTCTTGGATTAGTGTGCCACTGAAAATATTAATATAATGCAGTAAATGGGGATTTAATCTAATCTACTGATGCTAGGCTCAAGTTACTAAAAGGTTGTATGCTCTTCCAATGGGAGAAGGATTATATTTGTGGAGTACAGCTGATGTTTTGGTAACAAACATCATTTAAATGACCTATCACATTTCAGATACTCCACTGATTCAAAAAGGTTGTATCAAACACGTAGGTATATCCACCAAGAAGTTTCATATCACAAATCTTCTTTCCAAAGCTAAAGTGTCAAAAGAGGAAGTCATAAAGGAAGAGAAAACAGAGATGCTCTGCATATTGTGTAAGAAGGGCAAGTGAAAGAGCATCTCACCCTGCAAATATGCAGGGCTGTACTTCATGGACATGCTGTTAGCAGCAAAGCCCATACCCATATTACTATCAATATTTTAATGGCATTGCATTATTACTTTCACATTATATATATATATATGGGGAAAATATTTATTTTTAACCTTAATTCTTGGTTTTCTTAATTTGTAGGTCCCTATCAGGTCTCCATAAATATTAGGGCTCCTATTTCAGCTGATCACATTTGACTCCAGTTCCTTGTAATATTTCACAGTACTCAAATTCTGACTAGCCTTTACACTGCAGTATACTCCATAAATTCAGAAGATATATTCTGACAGATGAAGCATTGTTGAAAAGCTAAGTACAGCACTTTGTCCTTGAAATGTTAACATGTAATGCCATAAAGTATTCAAATAATAATTTACTCAATCTTTCAGGGTAATTAATTAAAACGGTTTAGGTGTTAGAGAAAATCACCTTGAGCTTATAAAATTGGAATGCCTCCTCTTTTCTTCTCTGCATGCAAGCTGTTCCAATGGACTTACCACATGCTTTCCCAGTTATGGTTTTTGATTTCAGCAGATAATAAATAGCCAGGATCTAATTTTGCCATGTCAAAACCGATTATGTTTCACAAGAAAAGGTGGAGTGCTCACCTACCAGATGAAGGTGAAACATAAAACCACTTTTATTTATGTGAAGTGTCCAAATTCAACTCAACCTGGCACTAGGTACTGGGAGTATGTAGACTTTAACTGTCATAAGAATTTATGCATCCCTGGAAAATGTCAAATATAAACATAAATTTAATCAAGGAATGGAAACCTTTATTATCAAAGAAATAAACACAGTTTTTGACAACTAATGTAAATTATCTTAATCCATTTTTCACTTATTTTTCAGAAGGTCAAAGAAAAGATGAAGAAACACTGAACAGAGACATGTCTGATGAAAATATTCCAGGCAAGTCCCAGTCCAATTATTAATGCTGAATTTCCAAAAAGAATTTGTGCTCTTTAGCAACAGCATTGCATTCGCATGTAAGAATTCCTTTTCCCATTCATTACAATGGGATAAAACAGAAGGCTTACAACAACAGATAAACAAGCACTCTGTATTATTCTGCAGTTTTCCTCAGTTGAGTAGTCTTTGGACAGCATTTTAATGGCTGAAAAAAACCCTGCACATGATGAATAAGGATGCCATTCTCAATTAACATGGACAAAGGATCATAGCCATATTTGGCAAATGAGGTAGCTGTGGTGTAAGAAAAGCAGGAGTATTCACAGACATTGCCACATACATCACTGTCCACAAATCAAAACAAGTTAATGACATTTTTGTACATTCGCCCAACTACATGACTACACATTAGTCTGGCAAGTACTTATTAGACCCAAATTAAATAGCACAATGATTATAGTACATATTTACTAAATATAGTGTTATTAATTTACACAGCACTAAATATGGATGCTACCAGCATATAAATAAATGATGAGTACTGAACCAAAGCAGCAAAAGTTACAAAATATATTATCTTCATTAAATATGTCTCAGTGGTACAAATGCCACTATACACGGGGTTTCCATTAAAATATATCTCGTGGGGGAGGAAGCGTCAAACTGTCATCCATTGTCCACAACAAGTGCACAGACAACACACTCAATCCCAACAGCTCCCCTCTCAGTCGGCCTCCACATCATGCACTGGTACAAATGAAGTCACCAACACAGAAATATCAGCACCCATGGAACAGATGGTGAACTCACTGATGAACAGTGGGGCAAACCCCCCACAGTTCAACCTATAGCCAGTAAAGAATGGGATGTTACAACAAGGAACCTCAGCCAAGGGAGACTAGTAGCTCGCACCAGAAATCGCAGGTGCTCCACATTAGAAAAATCTTTGCTACACAGAGATGCCTTCAACATGGAATTTATGTACCACTGGTTATGCACAAGCTTAGCACACCATGCATAAACTTCACCATCTTTTTAATAAGATGTTACATTAATTTTAGATGCTTGGCAGTCACAAACTAAGGCACACTGGCAAGCCAGATGAACAAAGAAAAGGATACTTTGAGGAAACATATGTTACCTATCTCTACTGCTAAACCATCCATGCCAGTTTTATGGAAGATTCCTATCCTTGTATTTAAGCTTTAGAAAACAGACCTTTGGCACAATCATATCTAAGTCTCTAATTTAAATATTAACACCAAGGCAGTTTTTTGAAGATGTTCTGAAAATTGAGAAAATTGGTATCTCATTTCTTTAACCCAGAATTCTTTTACCCATTTTTAACAACCTGGATCCTGAACGATATCACTGCTAAACTGCATACTTCTTTCTATCCTATCTTTACTTATTTGTCTAAATTTCTGCAAAGTAGAACTTGGCCACACTATATTTCTGTTTCATAAAAGATTTGGTTTTCATCTGATTTTTTTCTTTTAAAGATCTCACTTTTCACTTTTATGGGATCAGTTTTCCAACAATTGAGCTTATCAGCCACATCTACACTGCTAGTAATTCAAAACCTTGGCATATTTATTGATTCCAAAAACCTATTACATGATATCGCTTACATCCCTGTATTTGATTAGACTGAGTTGTTGGGGAACATAACAAAAGATTACTCAGAACTCAGAAGAGAGCTTATACAGATGTCATCTTACCTGACATCTAAACTATTTGCTCTTGCACCTTTATTTGTAAGTGTTGCACACAAAGAACAAGTTTTGCACAAAACAAGTATCTGAGGCAGTTTAAACTCGATATTTTTTTTATTCCATCATTAAAAACCCCAACCACAAGGGATAGGTAGTAGGTATAAAACATTTATCCTCTTCTTTCAGAGAATATTGATGAACAACTACAGAAAGTTGTATTGATGAGTAAGATTTATTATGACTGAACATCATCCAAGTTCAATTTAAGCCTGAGCTATATACTACCTCTGAATATAGTATGTATAAGATATTTATATGAGTATGAATTATGCACTTCTTTGGACAAAAAAATGCCAATAAGTTTAAAACATGAATATGTTAATTAGATTTAAATTCATCCATTATAGAAAATATTTTGACAAGCATTCTAAGAATAGTGTTTTTAAAACAGTTCAATGCATTAAATATATGCAAATTTTGACAGTCAAAAATGCATACTGCATATCTGAGATACTATCATTCTTCACAATCATTGCAACCTCTAGCTAGATACAGATTTTTCATGACAGACAGAAACATTTCCTTCTGTGTATCTCATATTCTCAGATTTCTACTTCAAAATGACTCCTGAAACACTTTTAAAGCCAGACTTAGAACTACTGCAAACTAGAATGGTTGCTATACACTCAAGTTAGCCAAGCCTGCCAACACTGAACCATATTCAATCTCACTTTTTAAGCAGAACTGCTTTTCACTGGAATCGCATCCACTGGTGAATTTTAGGACATTTCATTCTTGAATTATCTGCATTAATAGTGCATATATAGTCTATTTTCAAAATACACCTAAGGTACACATATCCATGAGATTTGCACACACAAACACATTAGCACCCGTATGAATTTGAAGTATATCTTCTGTTTTGAAAAATCCCCATTTAACCTTAGGGTGCAGTTTCAGAACTGGCTAAAATCCATTTAAAATTGAAACTAAATGTGAATTCTGTCACCCCTTTGCTTGGTACTTGTCCTGTAGCCACATGACCAACCAGAGCAGCTCACCAGTTAAGACAAGACATTAGTATGAAAGACTTCAAAGCTGTAATGTAAGTTTGCTTTCAAAGTAGAGTATCTTTCCACGAAGGCATCCCGTCTGGTCATGGAAGTATCTGCATGGAATGCTACTCTACAACAGGCAGAGTAGTATTAATTCACATTATCCAGACCCACAGCACTCAACTACACCCACAGTCTGCTGTAGATCACAGCAACAAAACTGTAACGTAGAACAAGGTCAAGAGAGAGATCAAAGGAACAGTGAACAAACTCCTCCTATCAGGAAAATACACTGATTATTTAATTACATGTATCTACTTATGCAAGGATTTTGAATTTGAAATGGAGATTTTAAGGAAACATTAAAAAGAAATTTTTACAAGTAGTAACAGTTGGTCTTTGAGATGTCCCAGGCAGGCAGCAGCCTGAATCACACTGTGAGAGCATCACAGCTTCGTGTGAGTCACGTTTCTGAAAGATCCAGTGAGAACACGTGGATGGAAAGATATGTAATTATTTTACAACAAAAACAAGTTTTCTGGCATGAGCTTCCCTCAGCTACTGAAGTTAAGTGCAAGTTCCCTTACAACTACCAACACTCTTTATCCTACTTACCAGGGAAAGGACCTGGAGGGACTATTGCAGAGAGGCAGCAGGTTTGTGTGTTTGTGGGTTTGTGCATTTGTTTCTTACCCCAGATTCATAGCTTGTGTGGGCCTCTGTCATACTAACAAAAATTCCCTTTTGATTGACCCACTACACAGAGAAAACAAAACTAGCTGATTATTTTTTGAAGAAAGAGTAACTCAAATGAACTTCAGTCACAGTTTTGAAAGTGCAGGAGGGCCAGATAAAATGTGATGTTGTAAGCGTGATAGTTAATACTGGGTTAACATATTTATAGGAAAAACACCGCTCAGTAGAAAATGAATTTAATGTTCTCAGTAAGATTTCTTTAGGGTCATGAAGTATAAAATGCAATAAGCTTGAAAATTAACCCCAGGTGTATCATTTTGTTAATAGAAGAAATGTGCAGGAGAGATAAACCACTAAATTTTATGTAATGTTTTATGCAGGAAAAAAGGGCTCCTAAGACAGGGCCATATAGCTCACCAGAGGCCAAATCACAGTCCTTGAAGAATGCAAAACTCCTCTGGACATCAGTGGCATTTTTCCTACAGTAAAAGCTGCAAGGCCAAGCCAGTCATTGAAATACTCTGGTACCACAAGGCTTGAAAAGCCAAAGGAGTGATAATGGCAGAAGAGCTGTTATTTCTGTACCATAAAAAGAAAATTTCCAGAGATGTTATTACATTTAAATGTATTCTGATATTGCATTCTTCTTTTCCATCTCAGCAGACACTGTTCCATCTGAACAAGATGGACATAACATAGAGCACAGTATTTTCTATTAAATATAGTTATAAGGGAAGAATAACAACCTTGGAATGACTCACTTGGAGGACCAATTCATAGGTTACACTGAGTATGAAAGGCAATTTCAGAGTAGTGGTGAAAGAAAAGGAGTTTTATAACAGAGGTGATGCAAACTAATTTGGAGACTCAGATACACAAAGAACTAATTTGGAGACTTGGATGCACAGAGAAGTACACAATACTATAAACACTTCAAGGGAGGAAATAATAGGGATTTTTTTCAAATACAGTGGTATCTGCAAAAATAAAGTCCAATTCTTTTCAGTAACAAAATCATTAAAAAGCCTGAAACATATTAAAACTTCAACACTAAAAAGATAGCAGCTTTGTACTTGTGCTGCACTGAATCTAAACACAAGGTACTAGGAATGGGAAACTGTATTAAGGCAGGACTGGTGACAGATGCTGGCAATCCTATACAAGTGGTGCACACAGAATGTAATGAGATATTCATGAGTGTATTTCAGCCCATATAATAAAGCACCAAGAGGGTAAAGTTTTGCATGTGGTGGCATTACTTCCTAGGATAATGGGAAAAAACGGTAAGAAAATGCAAGATTTGTTTAATTCTTTCACAAACACCTTGTCACAGTTCTGTATCCTAGATGATACAAATCTTTGTCAGGACAAATATAATCAAGTTCACCTTTTAAAATCTAATGCTAACAGACTTAGCACTACTTCTGTGTAAAAATAGTATCTTCTACAAACTGTACCATAAAAATTGATGCTCATGGAATATTATTATAATCTAAAGTCTAAAACCACAAAGCAAGGGAATTCTGAATTAAAATGAAACTTCATCCTCAGCCCACCCAAAAGTGTTTAGATATACCAGGGCCTGCCAAAAAGTAATAATCATATATACAAAATATGTTGCCATCACTAGAAATTTCAAACTAAATATAGAATTCCAGTTCTAATTCTTACCTTTCTCTTCCCTACCTTTATGGGTATAAACAAGTCCTCTCATTACTTCAGTACTTGTGTGGTTAATAATCTTAAGCTAATTCTTTTTAACTATTTCTGTGTAGCAGAACTTTTTTGTCGGCTTCTTAGCTAAACAGTCAACCCCAAGAAGAGGAAAAGCCAAAACGCAAGTAATAGAATTATTTTAATGGAGTACTGTGGAGTGGCCCTGAAGGAAAAAAAAAAAAAAGATCACATATCTGAGTGGTCTGCTTCTTGTACTTCAAACTCATCAGATTTTTTTTTTTTTAAGGGCTAGAGGCATAAGTTATTGAACCACCAGATAAGGACTGAAATAAGATCTGCTGTTGAGGAAGAATGAGGTTCTCATCCAAGTTACAAGATAACAAATTGTGATGTGGAGAAGAGTGATTCTTTTCAGAGATGGAGAAGGAACAGGGGTGAGGAATGGGACAGGAGATGACGTAGCATCTCACAGTGTTTCTCTAGTTCTACTCCACAATTAAATTTGTGTTGAAGAATCTCTACATCCATTTATGGAGAGTGCTCTTTCTGCTCTTTCTCTCACCATGATCTATTTTTGGCTATTTTACTTTTCTCCATTTCTCTTATGAGACCTCATCTATATAACGGTCAAAAAAAAAGATTTTCTGATATTTTTGGATTCTACCTTCTCAAAAGAAATTCCCTGGTAGAAAATGGTAAATCAGTCTCTATTGCAGGAGGTCAGGACTTTCTACAGAACATGAGTGAGCGAAGTAGCAGATTAAGGCAGCAATGGAATAGCTAATATGACATTTCATGGACAAAAGACACTTCACAGAGAAACCCCCGCAGCACGGGAAGTTTGTTGCACGAGCCAGCAAACACAGCCTAGAGTCATGCAAGTTCACAGAAAAAGTGTTATCTGTACCAAAAAGGCTTCTGCAAACCCACATTCACATAACTTTTAACATCATCCAGCACTACTTCAGTTGATCTGTCCTGATCCTAATAGCTCTGCTGTCATTTAAATCTGAATCTGTCTGTTTTCCTTAAAGCAGACATGTTGTCACATTAGGTCTGTGAACCAGACATTTTTGATTCACNCAAAAGTGTTTAGATATACCAGGGCCTGCCAAAAAGTAATAATCATATATACAAAATATGTTGCCATCACTAGAAATTTCAAACTAAATATAGAATTCCAGTTCTAATTCTTACCTTTCTCTTCCCTACCTTTATGGGTATAAACAAGTCCTCTCATTACTTCAGTACTTGTGTGGTTAATAATCTTAAGCTAATTCTTTTTAACTATTTCTGTGTAGCAGAACTTTTTTGTCGGCTTCTTAGCTAAACAGTCAACCCCAAGAAGAGGAAAAGCCAAAACGCAAGTAATAGAATTATTTTAATGGAGTACTGTGGAGTGGCCCTGAAGGAAAAAAAAAAAAAAGATCACATATCTGAGTGGTCTGCTTCTTGTACTTCAAACTCATCAGATTTTTTTTTTTTTTAAGGGCTAGAGGCATAAGTTATTGAACCACCAGATAAGGACTGAAATAAGATCTGCTGTTGAGGAAGAATGAGGTTCTCATCCAAGTTACAAGATAACAAATTGTGATGTGGAGAAGAGTGATTCTTTTCAGAGATGGAGAAGGAACAGGGGTGAGGAATGGGACAGGAGATGACGTAGCATCTCACAGTGTTTCTCTAGTTCTACTCCACAATTAAATTTGTGTTGAAGAATCTCTACATCCATTTATGGAGAGTGCTCTTTCTGCTCTTTCTCTCACCATGATCTATTTTTGGCTATTTTACTTTTCTCCATTTCTCTTATGAGACCTCATCTATATAACGGTCAAAAAAAAAGATTTTCTGATATTTTTGGATTCTACCTTCTCAAAAGAAATTCCCTGGTAGAAAATGGTAAATCAGTCTCTATTGCAGGAGGTCAGGACTTTCTACAGAACATGAGTGAGCGAAGTAGCAGATTAAGGCAGCAATGGAATAGCTAATATGACATTTCATGGACAAAAGACACTTCACAGAGAAACCCCCGCAGCACGGGAAGTTTGTTGCACGAGCCAGCAAACACAGCCTAGAGTCATGCAAGTTCACAGAAAAAGTGTTATCTGTACCAAAAAGGCTTCTGCAAACCCACATTCACAAAACTTTTAACATCATCCAGCACTACTTCAGTTGATCTGTCCTGATCCTAATAGCTCTGCTGTCATTTAAATCTGAATCTGTCTGTTTTCCTTAAAGCAGACATGTTGTCACATTAGGTCTGTGAACCAGACATTTTTGATTCACTCCAAAGAACTCAGGGTGAAAATTAGTCTGTCTGGGGCACACCCCACACTCCACACATCCCTTCTCCACTGTCACTACAGGTACTTCACGACTCTCTGATGTTCCTTCTCATCTAAGAGTCAACTGGTCAGCTTTTCCCTGGAGATAGTTTAGAGGTCCATACTGGTGGAAATGGTATCCAGCTTCAGCCAAGACCAGTCAGAAAATCTTCTTTCTACAGAATATCTTCATATTTTCTTCTGTTCTAGTATAAATTCCCAAATCCCCGAGTGACAGATTTGCTAAGGTTGCGATTCACCTGTCTTTTCAAAGTTCAGCATTGGTGTAGGGTGAATACTTGAAACATAATGGGAGAAAGGAGTGTCCTGGCTGAACAGAAACTGGTGTTCAGGGATGGTAAAACACAAACACATTCTTGAGCCAGCATGAAGGACCCAGCTCTTTTGCTTAGATGAGTTCCTTAAACACTCAGTGCTCCCCTTCTTCCCTGCTCTCCTCTCCCACACTTGACTGAACACTCAGAGTGTGTGAAAAGCTCATGTTTCCCGAAAACATTTTCTCCTGACCCAGGATAGTAGGACCTAAAGATTATGACACTCCCCAGTTCAGAATATTCTGTGATTCTGTGATTTATTTATTTTTTTACTACTAAGCTTTGTACATTACAAGCTCAGTAGTAATACTAAGGAAAGATTCTGATGGATGGTAGAAAATTAACTTCTAGGCCTGGTACATCATTGTGCCCCCTTGCTTTCAGAATATGCTTACACCTCTAAAAAAGAGCTTCCAGCATTGCTAGAATCCCAGGCAACTGTGTAGGAAACAGCAGGTTAAATGCTGACCTCTGTTGTAATAAACTTGTTCCTAAAAAGTCTGCAGTCCTTTGCTCCAACCAAAACCTTCTAAATTCCTATCTAATTCAGAATTATTTTACTCTGAAGCAAATATTAACATTTAAATTTTGAATTTCTGAAAAGAGTTAATAAAATCACAGCCATGTTTAAGAATGTTACTTTAGTATTTCCACTGCAGTGTTCTGTTTGAGAAAGTCCTTTGCCTGAGAAAGCATTCTTAAAAGGGCAATGGATTCTGCTGGGTAACATACTTTTCCTTTTCAAAAATATTTTTTCTCTCAGCTTTCATTATTATATACATGGAGTCCTCTCTAGCTCCAAAGAAAAATATTATAGGATGAGCCCTAAGGATTTGTAAACTAAATCCCCTGGTTTAACTAGAACTGAAATAATTTATACAAATTTAAGAAGTTTAGTATAAGCATATATTTAACAGATACCTCTTTAATTATTTCTATAAGCATAATAACTATATATATGATAATAAATACATGCACAATAAGCTTCCTCTTACAATTGTAGGTTTAACTGTAGTACATGTGACTGTAATTTTGGTCACAATATCTGTATTTACAGTTTGAGTATTTTTAGCCTTAAGGAAACTTAACTAGCTCCATTATCTGCAGGACATCTTTGGAATTCAGGAGAAGAAAATATATTGAGAGACAGAAGTGCCTTTTGTTCAGTGATAAGGTTTAGAAAATACTAAGGCCTTTACTTTTGCTTGAGTTCCTCAGCCCAAAATGGGGGCATTGTGACAAAATAGTAACACAGAGATTCTCATGTTCAGTCCAAACTCTGTAGAATGTAATGCACCATGACAGCCTGAACCAAAGTATCAGAAGGAAAGGATTGGCAAGAGAGAGACCAAGATCTTCCTAGCCACACCAAGACTTGGTCCTCACTTCACTCACAGCGACAAAAGTCGCCCTGCTACTAAAAAGGAGTTAACTCCACAGCAGAAAAATCTGTGCTGCAATGCTGAAGAGACTCAGACACTCCTAAGAGACAACAGCAATGCATGGCATGGATATGATCAAATGAATCAGCAAAACACACACACAAAATTATTTTTGAAAGAATATCATTTGTGTTAGAAAGTCATGTGATCAAATGTAAAAAAATGTAAATTTGAGGTTGCTTTTTTTTACTCTGGTGCAATTTGCAACTGCATTAATGATAAAGTTGCAATGGCATGATCACTCATTCCACATTCTCTGTTTCACTCAAATTCCTGACAATGATAACATACTAAAGAGCAAAATCAAGACATCCTTAAATCTGCCATTCCCAGCATTAAAGTGTCTGACTTTGTAACCTAACAAAGTCCTGAAAAAATGAAGTCCTCATGAAATCAGTGTTGCAATCTTTTCAACTTTATTTCAAGAGCTACTATGGTGATTTACAAAAATGGCTCTGGTATTTAATGTTGCACAATTTAAGGAGATTCTTTCTTCAACATTGATTTTAAAAAATTTAAAAATTCTTCATTTTACACAGGTTTAAAGTTTCAAAATATGGAATTTTCCCTCAAGTCTTGTGGACCTGGTGCTCTATTTTTCACTCACAAATCTTGACAATCCATAGCAGTGTCAGATTATAGTAGATCCAACCATACATCAATGCCATATATTAAGTCAGAAGTGATCTGCTTCATTAGAAATAAAGTAAATCTTGTTGGTTTTCTTCTTAAGGTATTCACTTATTTTAAGAACTCTTGAGGGTTTACTGATGCTCAAGATTAAAGTGAGACACACTTTAGTCCAGCACAGGAGCAGACAGGCTCCATAAAGGTGCCAGCATGTTGTCAGACCATTTGATGTGCCTCCAACAAGTGGTAAGCACCCTTTCTTCCTACACTTTTTACATAAATATAACCTGAAAGTCAGAGTTGGCCTTACACAAAGGGTGAAAGAGCAAAAGGAAGTCAATTTGCTTTTCATTCAAAACAAACCAGGAGAAAAGAGGAAAGAAACTTTGTCACTAAGTAACAATTCCTTCCCAGGGGTCCTCACAGAAAAATGCAACTGTCATCCTCCTTTAGATTTTAAGTCCCTGTACTGGAACAAAACACTAACTCAGCTAAAAGTTCCTCAGAACTGCCTTGTAGCTGTGTTTTCAGTTGCTGATGCTTTATGAGCTTTAAAAAGAATACAGACAATGCTGTGGTTTCTGATGTAAAATGAAACATGGAATCTAATTTAAGATACCAACATGTAATTATTATTCATAATAACAAATATTTGCCTTTATTACTTTCCTGTTCTTGGTTTTGGTAAATAACGAGATCTGTTTAGCAGTGTTATTTTGTAGTGATGTACCATTTACTATTCTTAAGGGAAAAAAAATTAACTTGCATTACAGTTGATATCAAAACTTGGTTGTAGTATCAGACTTAAAACCGAGGTCCTTATTGAGATAAATTTTCCCCTAAATTAACAGTGTTGCCCAAAAAGTGTGCATCAAATCCAGCATGAACAAGAAACCCCACTAGTTCTCAATATAAAGGAAGAAACCCATCATTTCCCCTTGTCTCTGTAAGGGGACAAGACTCAAGGACAGTCTGCCTCAGTAAATTTTTCCACTCACTTCACTTTTTTTAAAATTCATTTGGTTCAAAGTACTCTTACAAAAAAAAAAAAAAAAAAAAAAAAAAAAAAAAAAAAAGATAAACACTTCTATTGTAGCAGTCTTTGGTCAATGTAGACTTCATATGAATTTACGTCATCAAAACACCTCTTAATTGTGTTGAAATTTATTTCACACATTTTTCCTCCAAAATTCACAGGAACCTTTTGCTTTACAGTCCCTTCTTCACTTGAATTCCTTTTTTCTCTCTTATTGGAAAATATATCAATTGCTTATTAAAAAAAAGAAGCATTTTGGCATGGCTGACCTGTAGAGATACAGAGCTAAGCAGAGTCAGTGAATCCACTCACTCTGATATGCACACATGATATGCAATTAAAATCTCCATTCACATTCCTACAGGGTTGTCAATCAAGAGAAAAGCCTTTTTGACAACACCCAGTGAAGCGTACCAACTAACTGCTGAACAGGAACTTAAACAGTAACAGCTTTTGTTACTAGCAAGAACGGATTTTACCAAGATTGGGCTCGGTTTCTAAAGAAATAATTATGTTAAAATTTGGGGGGCTTTTCATTAAAAATTAAAATGTGTCACAAAGCTATTGTGTGTGAAGCTATCATATTATGTAATACATGAGGGTTATCAGATATATGCGAAAAAAACCTCACTCTAACCTTTCTTGGCTGCAGGAAACAATTTATCCTTTCATATTTAGAACAATGAACAATGATTACAAGCTGTTTTTTAGTGAGAAGAGAACATTATTCTAATTGCATGTTGTCTATTTGGTAGGCATCGAGTATCTTTTATAACATGACATTATAAGGTGCCCAGACACAAAACTAACACGGAAAAAGGTCCGCTACTGCCAAAAACAGTGCTGTGAACAATTTATTACTGACACACTGGAAAATAATTATAGGTATTTGCAACTCTGTGAAAATATCCTACCTTTCAATTTACAAAGGAAAACAGAGGAAAAGTCTTTGATAAACATTGAAGATGCTAACATTTACTTTCTAATACTAGTCACATTATGCACAACTCGTAAGAGCATTAGGGTACTTTCAAAACCAATCTGTAAAGGTAAAACCAGTAAAAATACATAGATTGTTAATAATCTGATGTTTGTGTTTTGAGCACTAACCTTGAATTACAGTTTTCATACATGCTAATATTATTAAATATTGAAATATTTGCCCTCTTGCTTATCATACTCCATAACTGAAGAGAGAGCAGATGCATCCTGACTATTAACAGTCATGACAAATTGCCTTACTAATGAATGTTACACACTGAAAGTGCCATAACTGATTAAACTACAATTTCCCACTACCAGACAGAGAGAGACTTGGGAACTCCAGCAGTGGACAACTCTGATGTTCTGCCAACAGGCCTTCAGGGCACAGTGTGGTATTTAGAAAAACACACTGAAAATTCCATATGAATATATTCTAAAAGACTATGTGTATACAACAGGTTTTAAAGAACATTAGATGAAACAGCTTAGGTTCATAGCCAATGAGCCATGCAAAATGGATGTGTTTTAACAATTTTAGAATCATTACAAGGCTGCGTTGGAGAATATTTCTGTTGGGTTTCTCTGCCCCTCTCCCCACCTCCCCAAACATTGCTTGTGCTTTGCTTTCACATAAAATCTTTCTTTTGTCAGTCTCTTTGTCGGTGCAAAACTGGCAGTGGTTCAAATTCAAAGTACTCCTATTCATTTACTGACCATTAAACCAATGTCATTCTAGTTCACATCAGCCAGAGAGCTAAGCTCTAAAAAACATAAAAGGCTTGCTTCACCACTGACAAATAATGTGTACATTTTTACAGAGCTTAAACCTTAATGCTTTGCCTGAAACTAACAATACAGTATACCTTATCATTCCTTTTTCACAAGCAGGCAGCTGCTGAAACGCTTGCCACTTCAAAATATCAATTGCTTGCCAGAGTTGTCCTCAACACACCCTGTCAAACTCATGTATATTGTGCAATGAAAATGGTGCAGGACTGAAAGCTAGAAATTGTGTCAAATTCTGCTGTAAGGGTATGATGTGCAAAGAACGATGTATGACAACCGTAGAGACTACAAACAATAGCAATGGAGCCAGACACTACATATATCACAACTGTGCCTGTACATATTTTATTGTATGTATTATATATTTAAAGCATGACAAATGTGTCATTGAAGCTATGTTCTACACCAAAAAGAAACCCTTCAGCTAGTTAAGCTTTTTCATTTCTCTTGATGGAAATGTAGCAGTATTTTTCTGCCCTCTAAACATTTGTTTGTAAATCACACAGCACAAGTATGAGTAAAAGAAAACAAAAGACAATATTACAAGATGAGAAAATGAGATTTTGTTCAATTAACACTTTTGCTTTTCTCTACAGACACAGAATCAGGCTACCTTAAAGAATATCTGAGGCAATGCAAGACAAATACAATATCACTACACCCATAAATTACAGTGTACCTAATTTTAATGTAGATAAGTGCTGGCCTATTGATTTGCATGTTTCCCTGGCAAAATGGAAATCCCATGTGAGTATGTTCTTTGTCTGTAGAAAATGCATTTTAAAAAACCTTTATGAATGCAGCAATCTGTGCTAAAAAGGAAAACATAAGTAACTAGTATAAAATTATGTGTGGAACCTAGAAGTAGTGCTCATGTACACACATGTACACATGCACGCCTCTGTGCACACATGTATCAATGTCTCTTACACAGTCACACAGTTTTTTAGCACACAGAATTTCTACAAAGTGTCTTAAGTCATAAAAATTCAGCCTCTAGAGAGAATCTTAAATTAGCTGAGGAAAAAAAAATTAAAACTGCCTAACTAAGTAAAAAAGCATGTTAATCATAAGGTGACCATGAACCGCTAGTCTTCAAAAAACAACACACAGTTGTGATGAAAAGTGTTTAGGAGGAAAGATGAGTGCAGTAGCCCACAACAGCATGTAGACTGCAAAATCTGAACACACAGTATTCCATGAGGGTCATTAACTGATATAATCCTAACCAAAATGAATAGATACACCATTAAGGTGTTAATAAATATTTTGGAAAGAGAATGGGTGGTTTAGGTGCTCAGGGTTGCTGACCTTTGCTGTGTTTATTAGTGGGACAATGATGCATTATTAACACACAGCAGCTGTACCTGAACTGCTGCCATGAACATAATAGCCTTTTATAGCCATCAGGGGAGTGAGATAGGAGGCCTTTATTAACCACTACACATGATTAGCACATTATGTGAACTTTAGTAGGCAAATTATCTCTTATTGAAATATAATGTTGGTTATAACTAATTGTAAACATGATTTTAAAAACTTTTCAATGCAAAACTAAGAGTTTTACTGCCATTTAGCTAATAAGTGGCTAAGCCACTAAAAAAATAACTCTTCTTTTCCTTTGCTCAACCGGTATAAACAACTGTGCCTCACAAAAACCTATTGCTCTATGATAAAAACACTGAAGTGACTGAATGACTTCCACATAATGAATATTATTTTTCAGAACTGTAAAAAAAATAGACATTTCCAACACAATTAAGAAAACTCTGGTGAAGAAAAAAGAACTTGCCTTATATATTCCTATAAAGACTACAAGCAGTTCTTAAAGAAGCAGTTGACAATACATTTTCAAGAGTTAACTTGAAAAAATAACACCACGATTTACTTCAAAAAGCTTAGTTTTGGGTAAGATTATCCCATTAGCCTTTGCAACTGAACACAGCACTGAGAGTCCATTATGAGCAGTCTTTTATGCCCTAGCAGAAAGTCATTAACATAAAATAAATCATTAGCTTTGATATTAAGCCTCTACTATCTGCAGGTTTCTATGACTAATGTTCACAACTTTGTCTGCCAAACGATCAATTATATTTTTGAAAGGTTGTCATCCCTTTTCACCATTACTTTTCCTTTTACTATTTATTATTATTTGAGGTCGATGCAAACAGGATGATAATATGAGAAACAAATGTTTTTTTCTCTTATTCATGAACACAAACCTATCGACTTTTGGCAACTGTGACCAGAATATGACTTCAAGGACAATTACTTATAGTACAGGATAGAAATGATGCATTCTCAGAGTAAGTTTACTTCTTTCAAAGTCAGCAATATATGTAATGAAGCAGAAATGTACATCCGTGTATATACATACAGAGTAGCATAGATACAACAGAAATTTACATGTTTACATAATGTTCTCTTCTAGCAGGAACTGTCTAAAGAAATCTTTTACTTCACATTGCAGACTTCATACTTCCTTTACTGACCCATTTCCCTAAGTATAGGTTATCACTGTCTGATTTCAGCGTTCCAAATTCTTGCATATAGAATAAGAACTGGAGTTCACTGCAGATTTTCTTAATGTAACAAAAATACATACCAGCTACAGTAACTTCTATTTAACCTTTAAGACCATATAATCATCAACAACAATAGCAAGAGACAAAAGTACTACCACAGCAGCTCAATTTCCATGCTTAGCCAGCAGTACCTTTGAAAAAAGCCACTCGTGCCACTTTTGATTGGTAGAGAGTGGTTTAACAGTCAAGAATGTGAATGCTAAAACATTCTGACATTTCCACTAACCTGGATTTGTCAGATGCTCATGTAATTCAAGTATGTTTTGCAACTTAGAAAGCAGTGTGTTCCTTGGGAGGCAACCATTCAACAGGGGTCTACAGCAAATCAAATAGCAGCCCAGTGAGAAATACTAAATGAACAGTTCAGGAACAGTGTTAGCATATGTGCAATTGAAAGATAAGATATAAATATTATTAGAGCCATATGAAATTCAAATGCTAAAAATAAATTACTTGCTGCAAACATAAGCAGCAAAACAAAACCACAGACATTACAAATGTGGGTTGCACCAAGATGCCAGCTGAAAAACAATTTTAAGTTTGAAGGTCTAAATCAAGAGCTAAACATTTTATTTACTAACTGAAAACTGATTGCTACCAATGAACATAAATGGCAGACACTCCATTAGAAGGAGGGACAAGAGTTCCTTACATGCACTCGCTGTTGGGGAGGGGCAGAGTTTGTTGCTGGTGCTAAGGCTACATAATCTGTGCCTAACCATAGAATAACGCAACGCTGCCATTTTCCAACCGGACGCTGTAGGGAAAAGCATTATGATCAAAAAAATCTCATTTGGGCTGATGTGAATTCCATGCCTGAAAGTATTTTGGAAGCATTGGTATAATTAAGAGTCATTTGGTGAATCTGCTATAAACCATGTTTTGAAGCAGTTTATAAATCAACGTTTTTAATGAGAAATCATTCTTTGGGCAGAAAATTGGTACATAGTTGCGTAGCTAAAACAGCAGAATAGACTATTTCAGTTGGAAAGGATCTACAACAATCACATAGTCCAGCTGCAACAACGAAACATGTAAATTTAGGTTATATTTAAAATACGTGTTTTATTTTATGTAGTCCATGCTAGACATTCAAAGGGCATGTGTCCTATTCAAAAAGATAAACAAAGCTGCCACTAATTGCCGGTGCTGTCAGTTCCAGAAGCCAAGGTCTGCACTGATCCAGGGACTACCCTCTTACCACACCAAGTGGTGCTTTCAGGTCACTCTTGAGCTGTGCTGGGAGTGCAGTCAAAGGAAGCTTTTTACTTCCAACATCTTAGCTTTGTTATATCTACCATTGATACATGATTTAAATATCCAAGAATTTTAATCTAGGTCCTACCATGATTAGGACAATTCTTTGCTTAAGTATAAATTGCATTTTACACATAGTCCATTTTTCAAATGCTTCTGCTTGTCTTTTAGCAAGACAAGAAAGTCATGCTGATGTGGGCATCTGAGGGCCAGAGGGTGCTCAGTTCTTCATGGTAAAGTGTGATCATCATCAACATATCCCAAACTCAACAGAAGCTGGAACTTCCCAGTCTTCCACAGTATCAGCTTCTCAAAATTACCTCCAGATGCTGTTTGGTTCAATGTAAACATCAAAGGTACTGCATGTGCTGTAGTGTTTAGTTAATTCAGCATTCTTAATAATTTACTGGTTTCACTTTTTTTTTTTGTAAGACCTCATGATAGGCTGATTGAGGGTAATGCTCTAGAGATGAAACGCATCATTCTGGTATGAGAATAAAACATAATTCCTCTCAAGGTACTGATGTTTGGCAGAAAGAAAAAAATAAATTACTGCAAATGCTTTGGTTTATAGACATCTTTGAGAAATATCTCTCAAAAGCACATACATAAATCATTTTCTGTGTTCCACAAAAATTGGGACCACTTCTCTGAAACACTGGAATTTAGGGAGGCACACTTGAGACTCGCCCACAACACTGAGACTACATACTAATGTATGAAAGAAAAGACCATTTCCGTTCTTCATATGTGGTATTTTTGAAAGGAAGAGACTTAACACTTGAAAATCAACAGTCAACCCTAATGCAACTGTTTAATCTTTCCTTTATGAAACAGTAACAAATTTCAAGTATGATTCTAAGGCAGTAGAGAACAAGGTATTTTTTTAAGGGGGAAAAATTTGCACAGAATAAACAATATGAGCATAATCCAAAACACTGTCAGAGCAGAAACATGTATTTCAGCTTTAGAGCTGTCCTTCAGAGAGCCTGCCTGCCACAACTCTGAGTTTGAGATAGAGACTGGATGGAAGCAAGGCCCTGGAAATAATGTACACTTTGTAAACAGCCATGGAACATTTTATTTAGAGTAGTCTCTATGGTAGGGTTAAGTTTACACAATAAATTACTCTAAACGCTGAGTACAAATATATGCACTTTTGCTCCATGGAATTCTGATTACAAGCAGGATTGTTACCTGCTTACAAAGCATTGTATTATATCTCCTTATCCACTTCTACCCAATGTCACTCTAGTTTTTTCATTTTGAAAGGTTTTGCTTCCTTCTCCCTCCTTTCTCCTCTTTATTCCCTTTTTTAAAAACGACCACAGTCTATCATTTTACCTCTGCTGTCTAGCTGTATTTTTCCACTGCACTGACAACTACCAGTGAATACAAGAAAGATGAGTTGTAGGCTCCTGTATTTTTGAACAAGGTAGCAAATCACAGAAGAATCCAGTGCATAATTCTGCAAGGCTAACCAGTGGGAGCAGTAAAGACCATTATTTTCTGTCTACTGATGGCAGAGGTCAGCATCCCTGTCATTAGCTGTGTCAAACTACAATTATATAACCGCACTTCATGTGAGCAGTAATATGAAAACACTGTAAAGTTGCAAGTATGAAAATTAAAAATATACCTATCCTTCTTATAGTACTGATGGAAGTGGTCTTTGGAGGTGACACTTCAATAGGGAAAGCCATGAGGCTGTTATTTACTTCCCTTTACATAAACATTTAAACTTATTATTCAACTTCTTTAGGCAGCTTAAAATCACTGGCCACATTCTATCAAATTAGGACACTTGGATTATCAAAGTTATTTCTTTTATATCATTCAACTCAATTACAGAATGTGACATTTCCTAAAATAAACTTCAACTGAACAGACTATTTGCATTAGCCTGAACATATCTGAGCTGCAATTATGCTTCAAGTTTCAAGAGGTGAATAGTACAACCCCAACCCTAAATCTGTCCAGCATAAGAGCTCCACTATGTTATTTCAAAGGCTGACCTATATACCACAGCATACCGTCCATTCTGTTTGTATAAGAGATACTTCTCACAGTTGTCATAACCAACATTGTTTGCATTGTTCCTTCACTTTTCTCTCTCCCTGGGTAATGCAAGAGAAACAAGGAAAAGCCTGCATAACAATATATGCAGAGTATAATGAGCTTTCACAGCAGATAGAGAAATATTAGGCTAAGATGCTTAGAATGCTATTTTAGGTTTATAAAATAAAGATCTAAGCAGTCTTCTGAAACAAAGCCTGCCAACTGAAAATTGTAAGATAAGAGGCAATTGTTTGAATCTACATTATTTTCCTCTGGCTACAGAAAAATGCACAGTCAATACCTCCCATGCATGTGCCTGGGAACTCGTTTGCTACAACCAACCATCTGATCAGGGAAAAAAACTAGTGTTCACAGAACAATTAGAAAACTTGAAAGCCTAAGTATTTGTGGAATACATTCCAAATTACCAGCAGCTCGAGCAGACTTTAAATGTAAAGAATCAAAGTCTGGCAAATTTCTAAAAGGAAAAAACACCAGCAAAACCTAGGTATGAAAAATAGGGCCAAATCTACCAGTAAGTGCCAAAAGCAAGTTTTATCTAACTTTATAAGAAACAAGATCCCAGAGGATCTTGAATGAGTTCTGAATGAGTTTTGCAGGTAAGCACCTAATGAAGACCACCATTCTGACCCAGGACAAGGATCCATCACACTCCAGCCATCATCTCCTTTCCTGGGAGAGTTTAAAAGCAAACACTCAACCAAACACACTGAACAGAAAATTCTGCAAGCCTCCTGCCCTTCAAACTCCCTAAACACACACAGACTGAAAATGAGTGACAGAGCAATACAGAAACATGACGACATGTTTAGAACAAGTCAGATAAGTTTTCACAGCAATGTTAATCACGCTGGGCAAAGGGAGAGAGTGAAGGGGGTGCAAAATAAAATGTTCACTAAATGTACGCCTTCAAGGGGCCTGGCAAATCTACTCTGTCCATTTCATGTTATCAATGGTCAGTGGTAAAGACACCTGAGAAAGAGATTTGTTCTGTACTCGATATCTTATATTGAAACATTCCTGGTAAGTCTTTTCCAAGCATAAAACATATGTCTTATGACTGTGCACTTTTAAGCACATTATCAGTTCAGGCAAAGTGAAATAGAAGAGTTGCAACTTGTCTACAGAATGAGTGTCTCATTTGCATTTGAAAAGAACAGTTTGCTCCCTCATACATGGCATGACTTGAAAGAAGCTTTAACCAGCTAGTAAAGAAATTCTGAAAACGACTTTCTAAATTAATTTATTCGATTTGGAGTGCAACACACCAAAAATTATTTAAGGAACTTAATTGGAAAATGATTTAATATATTAAAGTAATTCCTGATTTTCCGAAGCATTTAACTTTTAAATTAAATCTGGCCCACTATCTCAAGAATGATGAGTGAAATGTGTATTCAAGTCATTACCTTCTTTCTGAAGCTTTAAATCATTGATAGGTTTAATAACGTTTGTCCAGTTTCACTGCCAAACAGGTCTCAAACACTTTGGTTCTTATGGCATTAATATCATCCCAAGCTTTTCGCATGGCAACATTTCACTGTTAGAATTTACAAATCCGACAATAGAGAAAATAACAGCAAACCACAGATGAAAAGTAGCAGCAGCCTCGTGATTACTCAGAGCACTAACAGAAAATTAATGATCACATAAATGCTCCTTTGCATTTGAACTCTTCCTGCTGAACCAAGTTCACTCCTGGCACAAACTTCCAAAATATAGTGCACGTTTGCCAGATGCTGCAAAATAGTTACTTAAAACAACACTAACAGTCATACCTCTGGGATCTCTCCTGAAATATCCTGAGGCATCCACCACAAAGGGCCAGATTTATCCCTGGATTCTATAACTCCATTGAGTATATGTGAAATGCAGCCAGGATGAATTTGGTCCTTTCTGTTGTGATTGGTAGATGCGACCATGTGGGAAACCTTTCCTGAAAACTGAGAGGGCTTCACCCGGGCGCCGCAGCAGCCTCCGCGCCTCAGCACAAGCACAAGCACACTCTATTTTGCTGTTTATCTCTGAATCGAGGCAGCTGCCCGGGATGAAAGGGACGGCTGGGAACGTCTCTCTGACACGTGAGACAGCCACGACAATAGCCGGGCACGGGACCGGGCTGGGGCTGCCCCTCCGCGGCAGCGCAAACCCCGCCGCCCCCCGCACCCGCGTTGGGCCCTGCGCTGCCAAAAGCATCTGCTGCTGCTGCTGCTGCTGCTGCTGCAGCCACGGGCCGCCACCGCCGCTTCCCAACAGGCGCCCGGCGCGCAGGTTTGAACACATCGCTCTCCCCCGCCTTGCTGCCCTTGCCCGGGATGTGTTCGAAGGGCTGCTCCGGGTAACTCGCACTTTCCCAACGTTTCCTAGCATTTTATTGACGTGCAAAGCCCGTTCCGTAAGAGCGGAGAAAGTGCAGCTCATGCATAAAGCACCGGCCGGCTCGGGCTACAGAGGCAGTAACAATGCAGGAACCCCAGCCCCCTTCCTCGGCAGCCAAAGTCACGCAAAGTGCTCCGGGATGGCAGCACCAAACTCTCGGAACCGGACACAGGATTTGGTTTAGCGTGTGTATCCTCTGCGGTTCTTCCTTCCCCAGGGCTCGGGGACCTAAAACTTGGCCCTCCTCAGGCACTGACCCTATTCGCAGAGGTTTAATCAAGTTACGGAGAAATTGGTACGGCAGTTGCACAGCCAGGACAAAGTGGAGCCGATGTTCTGAGCCGACTTGTCAACACTTACTGTGCACACAGAGATGTGTGTGTGTGTGTGTATACACACATGTCACACACACAAACGTGCTTTTCGGCTCTTTGACACATGAACTGCGGGACAGAGTTTCCGCTGGTCCGTGGCGCGATCTTTCTCATTAACAACAGCCCTGGAAATTCAAGTCCCCCGCATCAACATCCCCGTCCACGCCGTTTCTCCGAAAAGATGTTACNCGCCCCCAGCCTAGACTCCTCCGGGGGTTTAATTTGGGGTGCCTGAGTGTCCCGGCGGCAGCGCTCCCCAAAGCCCGGCAAGTGCCGCTGCCCTCCCTCCCTCCCTGCGCCTGGCCGCGGAACTTGGAGCACGGCTCCGCGACAACAGCACACACCGACAGCACGGATAAAACACCTCGCACGACACAAAACACCAGTCACCTTGTTGCAATAGTAGGGGTCCAGGCAGGGGGAAGGTCCCAAACAAGGCGTATCAGGAGCGGCTGCAGGCTGAGGAGGTGGTGAATAAAATCTTACGTCCATTTCACTAAAACATCAAGCAAACTCCTTTCTTTTTTCTTTTGGTC
>VWZU01017690.1:825089-842057 GCA_013397095.1 Sterrhoptilus dennistouni
GGAAGCTGTCCGCTAGGGTTTGTGGTGGTGGCACAAATACGCTGTGACCCAGGAGCACGTCCCAGAAAACAGACAACAAGTTGAAAGTAAAGCGCGCCCCGTCATCTCGGTCTGCCCCGTTAATCCTGATGCTCAGGCCTGGCCGCGCCGCCAGGCACAGGGTGAAGGAGGGACATTAGAGGAGGTGGCCTAGCTGAGAGGGAGGAAGGAAGGACAAGTGAATGGGGCAGGGAAAATGAAGAGGAGCTCAATTAGCAGCAAACAAGGGTGCTGACAAAGGAAAGTTCGGAATCCAGTGGGATGCGGGAGAGGGGTTGATGAGCATAACAAGGTTTAACAGGCAAAAACAATGAAAGAAAAGGTGACTTCAAGACGCCACGAGCAATCCCACTGGGTTTCCTGCTGAGTCTCCAGTAGTCTTAATCAGGGCAGAAAGGATGGAAGAGAAAGAATACAGGAAGGACACTATGCTGATCTTAGATAATGCCCAGCAGAGGAATTGTGTTATGAAAAGAAAGGAATGCCTTTCCCTCTTAAAATAAAAACGAATTGCTGAGTGCCTCACAAACAAGCTGAGATGATGATGATTAACAGGAGTGGTTACATTTATCAATAGTCATGAACATTTCCATCACAAACCAGTTAGAATCCAAGAGGATTTGTAATGCATGTTGTCACACAAAACTCTTCTCATCACTGAAAAAAAAAATCCGCTGTAAAGATTTCAAGGGGACTCAATATTGAGGGAGAGCAAATCACAAATTTCAGGTGAAATCACTGTTTCTGTGAGGATATACATATGAATACACAGAGGTATATAATCTGCACTTCAGATATTTTGATATTGTAGAGTCCTTCAAGACAGTGATAAGTCATGACTTTCTTCCATGTCTAACAACCTGCTTTCATTAAAGCTTAATTATCTGGAAAAAAATACATAAGTAATGCAAATGAAACTCTAGAGAAAACAGGTTTGAAGCAATATTCTTATTTCAGGATTATTTGATCAAAAACATCTCTCAAGATACTTGGTTGTCAGTTCAACAGAATTTAAGTTTGATGGCAATAAATGTTTTTCTTAAACATGCAATTACAAAAGGATCTCAGTTGCTTTCTTTTTAATAGTGTTTGAAACCCTTCTGGCCTTGGAGAAAAGCTTGAAAACTACCTAGAAAAAGCTCCAGAAAGCAAAGGGAAAGACATGAACATGTTTTTAAAAAACCCAAAAAAACCCAAACAAACCCCCACCCCCCCCCCAAACAAACAAAAAACAAAACCAAAACACCCACAAAACCCCCCAAATCCTCATGACTTTTTGGCATCTGACTTATTATTTTTCGTGTTCAGGATTAGACATTTTCAAAGTTAAAAAATCCTAAAAAAGACTTTCCTTTGCAAGAGATGTACTTGACGCCTGACAGAGACATCACTGCTGCAAATGGCTGATTTGTGGACCGTAATTTGACAAAGGGAATGGGAGACAGATTGCAAGCTCCGTATTGGAAAGCTGCTGTTGAGAAACTTGTTATTCATGGGCAGTGGATTAGTTTTCAGCGTGTTGTGGAGAGAGATGGTAGAGATATAGCAATTGAGAGGAGTTGATCTGGGCAACCAGTGTGTGCAGGTGCGTACAAGTGTATACAGGTACAGAAATGCTAATACACAGCTGGAGATGTCAATATCAGAATGACCAGAACGTCTGTTAATAAAAACTAGAGAATTAGCTTTTTATTTATGTGAAATATTACTGGCTATTGCCTTAAGAAGGGCTTCAGGTTCCTCAGAGTCTGTAGGAGTTTACAACTGTACTGTTTGCTTTGCACAGCACTTCAAGTTATTTTCAGTACTTAATGATGCAGGCCCTGAGAGTCATAAAATTTTTGCTGCTACTTACAGAGATGATTTAATCATCAAGATGGTAAAGCACCTAAGATTTGTGGCAGTTATCTGTACGGTTTGTAAAAATTAAAGAGCTATATATATTATTCTGTTAAACAGTCTTTGTTTTGTAGGGAACATTTTCTCTAGGGTTTTCAGAATAGTGCATTTGTGGGGACCAGAACTAAGATTGTTAATAATGTAGGTTTTGCCTCTATGGACTGAGAAAGCAAGGACCTTTGCAGGACAATTCAATGGTATATCAAACTTGGCCACTTTAGCTCGTGGAAGTGCATTTTCCAGAAAAAAAAAAAAANAAAAAAAAAAAAAAAAAAAAAAAACACAAACAAAAAAACCCCAGATTTAAAAGAATGAATCAGTTTTTAGAAGCTTAAAAGGAAGGAACATTTGTTCAGAAGGGCACTAAGTTTTTAAAGCCATTCAGCATTCAAGTGAATGTCTCCAAAATAGTCTTGAAAGAGGGTGCTATACCAGCATATGAGTGTTATTGCCTTTCTCGTATAAATAGGAATAAATGCCTTGAAGAACATGATCTTTATCTGCCAATACTAAAAAAGTTATTCTTTTAGATGCTGTCTGCTGGAGTTAGACTGTACAGTGTAAATACTCTCCATGCAATGGAGAGCTCATATGGCATTCCTAGTCAAACAGCATTGTGGATGCAAGAGGTTTACACAGCAGACTGGAGACCTAAGAAGGTCGTTAGATAGACAAACCATAAATGGATCAGTAACTCCTCTGGAGGTAGAGACACGGGGATAGGGCATGGTGAGAGGTATTGTACACATTTGTCTCAGATTGGGCTGTCATGTCTAGAGCCGTCATTGGAGGCAGGGTAGGGCAGACTCTTGGTCTGAACCAGTCTGGCCATTGGCACATTCTCATTTAAGAATGCACAGTGGTCAGATGAACAGAATTAAATGAAACAAGTAGCTGGGTATGATATAACAGGTTATTTTCTTGTGTACCCTACTGTCTGACCCAGCTGGTCTGTCTAGTGTGTTGGGGGGCCATCAGCAGACATAACTCATGTTCTCAGCCAAAGAGAAATAAAGTGTCTTAGTTTAAAAAAGAATAGTCCAACATCTTTTTATTTAGATCTCACACATATATACTGAGTTTTATTTGGGAGCACTAGATATCTGATCATCTATTATAAAGAGCAGACTTTCTGATTTTCCTAGAAATGAGGAAATGTGAGACTGTGATTATGACTTAGTATTTATTATACATAGGCTAGGCACCACAAGAATGAGGCTGACTCTTCTTTAAAGAAAAGTTTTCTCCTGCATATTTTCAAAAATAGTTGAATTGGAAAATAATTTTGCTTCTTGTTTTGTGCGCTGTACTTTGGTAGCCAGGAAGTACAGATAAGCTGAAAGGGGACCAATGAGATTTTGCTAAGAAAATCCCTCTTGCTGAAATTTTTGATTTACTAACTAACTCATAGGACTGTTTACCTTTCATAGCAAAGGTCAATGCTCATCAATTTCTAGATAGTAGTTAATTAAATAATAATAGGATGAAGGGTCTGTTGCTTTTGTGTGGATGTCCTGTTTTATGTTCTTAAACTGGAAATGACACTTGGATCTGGGAAGATGCAAACAATAATGATATTAAGATTGCAGAATATTTTAAGCAATGTAATTAATCTGATCATTTCATCAGAATGAACTCAAATCCTTTAAGAAATTGATTCATTTTAAGTGTTGACATTCTGTGTGTGCATTTATAAGTGAGCATAAATCAATGTGAAAATAAAGATCTTCAATATGGTATAAAAGCTTAATAGGTGTAATATATATTTCAGACTATTTAAACAGTTTGTAAGGCTACCTGATAGTGTGTCAAACAAAGTGTTATCAAACATGAATCGAAAGAGGTAGCTATTTTGTTATTTTAGCCATTGCTCCTGTCCTGTTTAATTTGTTTATGGTGAAAATCAAATTATCACACTTGTGTGAAAAAATAAATTGTTCTCTATAAGGAAGTACAAATCACTTCTAAAAGTTGAAGAAAACCCCTGACTTCCCTTTGCTACAAAGAGAGAAAACTTGAGTATTGCCGTATCTTCTCAGTCCAAACAAATGATACACAGCCAATTTAACACTAGAAGAGGAGCTGACACATGGGTTGAAACTGAACTGTGTTTTGCATCTCAGAAAAGGTTCTTACAACTCATCTGCCATTGCCCACAGTAGGAATTAAGCACAAAATATCTCAGGGAATCAAGAACTTAAATTGCCATGAAAAAAATATAAAATGTAAAATTTACCTTGCATATTTGCAGCTTTGATCCATTCCCATATGTTTCAAAGACACTGCCAGCTGGTTCAGTTCAAGTTACCAAATTAAATGTGGCCTTGCAGACATAGGAGGGAAGGTAGGCCAGTCTCAAAACATTTTACTGGGCTTTAGATTATTTCTCATGGTCAGAGAAACAAAGGGAAACATGAAGTTCCTTTTATTCTCTTCCTGTATTTTCTATCCTATCAAGGATTTTATGTGAGCTACACTGTCCACATGGTATGCAAGAAAGCTCAAAAATACATCACAGTGTGATGTATGCTAGTTCTCAATCGCAAGATATACTCAGCTGCTAAGGTTGCCAATTTTCCACTCTTCCACTTATCTTGTTAAATCAATCATGAAGCATCCAGAAGTATAAGGGGTCAGGAATTCTTGGTTTCATGCTGTTTTTTTCTGAAGTATACTGGAGGTCCGTACTGGAACTTCAGAAACTTAGATTTTTCTAAAGGAAAGTTGAGTTTTCAAGTATTTTGCAGTTTAAAAAGCTGTCTAAAGGCATTTTGGTTTCTCCTCCAAAAACTGAGAATTCATATAAGTTGTATAAATGTTATCTGGAGACTGCATCATATATAAATGTTTAGAGAACAAATCTGTATTAATGGTGGATACCATTAAAAATACTCATCTGTATTTGCAGGTATTTTACAAATGTACATATGAATATGTCAGCTGAATAGTCAGGGGAAAGAAAAGACAGAACAGAGGACTGGTCACAAGCAGAAGAAGGAATAGTCTGTATCACCAGTTTATCCGTACCATTCAACAGGAATTCTCATCTACAGGACAGATACCAAGCAGGTGATTAATTAGTTTTCAATTCAGAACGATGTTGTCATTGTCCTATTTAATAAATTCCCAAATAAAGCTGAATTGCCCCTGCATGAGCCCCCCTGACATGAGAGGATCATTAAAGGCATGCTTCCTTAAAACCTTTTCATTTCTGTTTCAGATGTCTTTTGCTAGAGAAAATTTTTATTTTTCTTTATATACACAAGGTTTCTGTGAAGAGAGGGATGTTTCTTAAATCTCCAGGCAAGGTAGGTTTCAACAGTAGGCTCCCACCCTGAAGTAGTGGGGTAAAAAAGAACTCTATGTACATAGCTTTATGTGAGTTTAATTAGTACTTCAAGCTCACAATTATAGATATTAACAGAGAGAGAGAGGTCCTAACTCTATTCTCTCTGAGTACATATAAGTACAGTAAAGTTCACAGAGTAAAAAATTATTTTTAGGGCTAGATGGTATTACAGTTTATCTATTATTTTATTTTTTTAACTAGGGAAAGTAAAACTACTTTTTCTCCCTTAGAGATTGATGATTGCTGTCAGAAAATTACCACACAAGGGGCACCCTTGGCATTTCAAGTGCAAAAGGTTGTGACTGAAGTATAGTAAAAGTATGTTGGGAGTTTCCATTAGAGCTTCCTGTTGTAGCAAATAAATCCCATCCCATTCACACTTGATAGGCTGATACAGATACGCCATCCACATGTCATCTTCAGTCAGTTTTTAAGGGGCATGATAAATTGTTGTGACTGCTCACTTGAGAGCAAAATTTCCTTCCTTGCTGAGGTTTTAGCATTTTTCTGGTGGATCTCTAGGAACTTCAGATCCCCTTCCTTATAACTATTATGGTTTTTTTTTCTCAATGGAGCTGTCACTCTTAAGTCTGATAAAACTCTCTGTCTTCCTTTTCTGGGCTTTCTAGTTTGACAGTTTTGTGTCATAGCTTTGTTCCACAATAAAAATAAAAAAGCTCTGGATGTTAAGGAAGTCCTTGGAAAACTGTGATAGAGTCAGCATTTACAGAACATATCACAACAGGTCTGACTGACCTTGGCAGCAATAGGAGATCACCATTTCTCATGGATGAGCTTTTCTTGAATGTCTGTCTTTTATGCTGTATAAGGCAGAAATACCTTTCTGGGTCAAGGCTACTGCTTTCTGTTTCTCTTACTCTTTAACAGAGATTGTCTACTGTTGTCAAGTATGATCTGTTTAAGGAATTTCTCTCAATCCCCTGTGTCTTGTTCTATGATATCTTAAGATAAATCTACATCACTGGTATTATTTTATAGTCTTACACTATTTTGTTGAGGATTATTTGTCTGAGGATTTTGAATGGTTTACTTTTATCACAGTCAAATTGCAAAGATTAATGTTTGTGAACGTCCTCCAAATCATCTCCCTTTACTCTGGCTACCAGAGTGTAATCAGCACTGTTTTCTTATTGGAGTGGTCATTGTCCTATTTTTTTTAGCAGTTGGTGAGCGTACCGGTTGAAAATAGTCTGTGTTGGCTGTTCATCTTTAAAAATGGACTCTTCAGTAGCATGTGTAAGTATAACAGAGTTAAATATACATAATTATCAGATGCTATGAAACATGTGGAGGGGGACTGTCAGGCCACATTTGAAATGATCAAGTTTCTAACCATTTGTTGAATGTGTATAGATTTATAATGGCTGCGTGGAGACGGTTGCCTGACTGCATAATACACTGACAATAATTAAGTGAAAACAAAGAATAATTTGAAATAAAAGAGAACGAAAAGAAACTCAGACTTGTTCACAGTTGTAGAATATAGGAAAAAAAAAACCCCACCATCCTCCTAAGATACTCCTCCCTCTTACTCACAGTGGAATTTCCCTGCTTTGAAGTTATCTTGAGAAGACACAATTTGCAATTTGCCCAAGAGGTCAGCAGGCTCAAACTACTGTATCACAGTGTAGGAGGTGGTTTCAAGGCTGACAGCCCCTTGGAAGGAGGATCTGCAAGCATCTTACTTTCTTTTGAATAAAGTGTGACCTCCACTGGTGGTTGTTGTATTCAGGAAAAGGGGAAAAAGTCCATCATGGAAGAAGGCCCCGGGGTATTTTGTGGCAAAGTCTTGCAGTGTCAACTGCAAGGTTCCTATTTAGTTCACTGGAGAAATATGTAATAGGTATTTCCATATGCATAAGTGGAGCTGCATGGGGGGCAGGGAGAGAGCTGAAGCATGTGCTTGCACTTGCTGAGAGTCACACATGTCCTACACTGCCTGGCTGTCTCTCGTGAGCATGGTTTGTAAGGTACATGTTAAAAAATAAAAGTAAAAATATCTGGTTGCCAAGACTAATACACACATACTTTTGCTTCATTTTTCTCACTTCTGTGCTTCTATAATTATTTTTTAAAAAGAAAGGATAAAAAATCAAAATAAACAAAAAACAAACAAACAAATCCCCCTAGACTGTCCAGTGCAGAATTCAGCCTACAAAGAGGATGCAAACTGAAATAACCTTAAAATAGAAAGTACCTTCAAGGAGAAATGTAGCATAAATAAGAGATTTAAGGAATCTGAGCACAAGTCATTTTTGCTACAATGCCTAGTCACACTGAAGAGAGTAAAGGGTAGGAAGACACAATATTTCTGAATTTCCATGTCTTTGTGGGTTTAAGTCAGACCCTTAACCTTATTTGAATGTAGTATTTTTGTAGTTTAATACATTTCATACAGAGTGTATAAAAAAGATTTAATAACTGTCTCCTAGCTGTGGTTTATCTCTACCTCAGAGAAAGCTAAAATGAGTTTCTAGTGAAATGGCTGGAAGAGCATGCACAGTAAGTCTTCTATCAAATTGTTTCCAGTCTTGCTGATTTGTAAAAGATCTTTCAGAAAGATTCTGGCTTTCTATGTAGAATGTAAAGTTTGATTCTGGGCCCAAAATTTATAAAGCAAACCACAAATAACCAGTGGAAGTCTAGCTTGCCATGTTCTGTTTTTTAAAACTCCTGAGATTACTTTGGTATCATGTGGAATTTGTGCTAGTATTTAACCCAAGTTGTACCCTGAAAAAGAAAATTATACTATAGTGTATTACATATTTCTGGCTGTAATAGCAATTAAATATCTTGGAAGAAACTAATCAAATCCCCAAGCTTCTCTGCCTTTTTGGTTTTCTCTTTCAGAAGTGCGTCACAGATAAAGGACTAACTTTGTGAACATACTCCTGGGGTAGTAAGGACAAAATTGAACAATTATTATGTAATTAGTCACCAGACACAAGTGTTCCAGGATAAGATCTTCTGAAGTATCGTAGCAGAAATATAAATGGAATACTTAGAGTTACTGTTGTCAGCTATTAAAAATGGAAGTATTTCTGAAGCATTTCAGGTTCTCTGGATAGTTCTGCATCAAACTAAGGTATTCTTGTGGTGTTGAATTGCACAAGGACAGTTAATTGCTTTCCTTCTGGCCCAGAAGAAAACCAGCCCACTGGCACAATTTAAGGCTGGACCAGGCTCGTGTTTGCCCTGCTTTCCTAGCCTTTTGCCTGTCTTAGGTGGTATAAAGATATTTCTTACGTTTGGATGTGCTGCAGTGGTTATTCAAATTTTTAATAGATACAGTTTCCTAATGTTCCAACTCAAACATTGGAGTGCAGTAAACCTGAGTTGACTGGGCATCAAAAGGTATAAACCAGCAGTGTTAATACAATCAGTCTCATGGGATCACTGCTGCTGAAAGCTGGGACACTGTGTATTATTGTGTGTCTTCCAGCAGCTTCTCAAAGTGCCCTCTATCCACACCCAAAAAGGCCATATAATTTCTCTGTTGGAAAGAAATTTGTTGAGGTACACATGTTTTCACACACAGCTTAAGGGATATGCTCCCATAATTACTGGCACTTCTGGTAAATCAAGAGTTAGTGCAGGCACAGCATCCAGGTGTAGGGTGTTATTACTAATTCTGCTTTGGAAACATACTCAAATGTGCCTCTGTGCCATCTGGCATTTCTGATTCAGGAGAATCTGTATTTTCTTGTCTTCCTTGAACACTAAAATCAGGGGTCAAGGTCTGCTTTTTTCTTTTGTACAATTTGGTTCATTTGGGAGTTGTTCCTAGCATAACGAAGCTGTGGTTTTGCAGTAAGCTTCAGCAAATTTAAATCTGTGCTGCTGCTGAAGATGATGGTACAGCTCTCTTTTCCTTCCTGCTCCAGCTGCATATTCTGCTGTCTCCCCAGGGAGAATGAGCATACTTCTGGCTTCAAGGTCAGCTGTGTCAGGAACCATCTGAAAATTAGTGTGTGGCTCAGATCTCAGGTGGATCATTTTTGATATTTTTGATCTGGCTGACTGAGGCAGCATGAGAGCTGATGATGAGATGAGAGGAGTATTTACCTAGGTCTGAGGCGAGGAGGGGGTGGAAGGTGGTGAGTGGGCCTGCGTCTTGGCACACTCCATACTTAGGGTAGCTTAAGCCAATAATGAAACAGCACCTAAGAGTCTGCTTGCTAAATGCAGAGGTGAAATGTGCTTCTGGTATTAGGGAAGACCAAACACTGGAAAATTCCAGTGTGGTTTGAGGTTTTTTGGGTGGGTTTTTTTTGGGCTTTTTGTGTGGTTTTTGGTAGGGGTTTTTTGTTTGGGTTTTTGTTTTGTTTTGTTTTTTTGTTTGGTTGGTTTTTTTTAAAGACTGACTATGTAGTGTAATTTCCAGAGAGCTTGAAGCAGAGCCATCATGCAGGAAAAATAAATAGTAGATATTGAGTGGAAATAAAAGTGGGAGCTAGACACTTCACATAGATCCAGTTTTCCAATTTTTTTCCCATATAACTCCATTAGTTTTCCGTAGAATGTTCTTTCATGCAGAGAATGTTGAAAATACTCTGAAACACACCAAAGTTATCAAAAAGGTGTGCACAATTCATAAGCTTCAACTGGGATGAAAATTCATTGGAATAAATTGATTACTAACCTGAGGGGTTTTTTAATCAATGCAATCCTCCTTCCTGCAGTTCCTACCTAGACAGGCTCACGAAACCTGTGGTACTGGAGAGGAAGTGATGCCTCAAAGTTACTCACCATGTGTGTTGGGAAGGGAGTAGGGAGACAGTGAGAGGAAAGGAGGGGGAATGGGGGAAACATGGATGGATGGATCTGAGATTATGCTGCAGATGAGACTGAAATAAAATTTCCCCTTAAAATGGGGTGGCTGCTGCTTCTATGAAAGTCTTGGGGATAATTCATCTGCCACTTGATAAATTGGCAAGGTTTCTTTCCAGGTTCTCTTCTCTGTTCCCCTTTATGCTTTGTATGTGTATACATGTGTGTGAGGTATGTGTATGTAATTTTCAAGATGTCTGGCCCCTTTTTTCTCCTTGGCTAACTTCTGAAATAGAGCTGTCAGGATGATTCCAGCATTTGGAGCCATACTCTTCCTGACAGAATATAACTCTTTTTCACAGTTTTCTTTTTTTATGGCCTCAAGTCAATGGGAATATTCAATGCAACCTAAGGTCAGGTTCCTGAATTTTAACACAATTTCCCATGAGAACTAGAAGAATGAAAATTCCTTTAAGACAGGGAAGAAAAAGTGGAACGGTAATATAAGGACAAAACACTTGTTATGTGGCTTTAAAAAGCAGCTTGAAGAGGTTTCAGATCTAGGGGGAGGTGAGCTTCATTTAATCTGTCCAGGAATTTAACAACAGTCACAGTGTTATCAGTCATTTGTACAAAAGGGTTGAACTCTCATAGCAACTGGCTGTGATAGCAATCTTGAAATTCAGTAGACCAGCTGTAAGAAGATACATCAAATCAAGTAATTTAAAAAATGTATTGAAATATACCAGATGCAGTTATATAAACCTATAGGATGTGGCAGGATTTTAAGCTATGCCTTAGCTATATGCTATATGTATAGCCATGGGCTATACAGAAATACAACCACTCATTTCTAGAACATAGAAAAAGAGTCAGTTATGAGCTGAACAGGTTTAACTGATTCATTTATATCTGATCAATGATATTATTTGATGCCTGGCACGGCAGAGGTTGTGAACATTCGGTCAACAAAAAAAATTTGTAATACTGAAAAGAAATGGTGATATTCATTTATTTTCTGCAAAGAAAGAGGTTCCATGCCTGTGCCCACCTCCACTGAGTGGAAATTCACAGAGACCTAGTTTTTTTCTAGGCAATGTTTCTCATATATCAGTGGAAATTTTAGATCTCTCTAATATCAGTTGTACTTTGAAAAATCTAAATTTTCTTGTTTTATGTATTTCTGATGTCAAGTCTTACATTTTGCATTAGTGAAAGAGGATCAGAATGAAGGTGTTGCTATTTACAAACTCTTTGAAGATTTAAGGTGCTGTATATATATAAATCATCACTTTCATATGAGTTTGGATGTGCTAAAAATGCAGTACATTTCATTGGTGATAAAGCATCATGATCAATGAAGAATCTGAATATTAAATTTAGAGAAGAGTATTTTTTAAAATGTCCCTGTATATGTTCCATTAAGAAAGACAAAATATGCTTTATTAATGTAGTATTTCAAGCTCTTTTTTGCTTCTCCACATATCAGCTGTCAAACTTTTTTGCCATCCTTGAGAACTAAAAAGTGAGACAATTTTCTGTGTGGAGGTGCTTGCCTTCCAATAACTGTATCTTACCAATGGTTTTAAAAAAAAAGGTTTTAAATTAAAATACTGGTTAGGAATTATATCTTAACTATAATGTAGATTGCAGAGAGTAAGATAAACTCCACAGAGTAAAACATGCTGTAGGTAAGAGAAGTGGAAGCAAGATGGCAAGATGAATTAGAAAAAATCCAGTTTTATAAATGATGAGCAGTCCAATTCCATTTAAGTTTTTTTATGGAAAACCTACTCTATAGAATATTTAAACTCTTGAATATGCCTCTGTTGAATTTTGCTCTCTTAATTTCTTTACTCTTTCCATAACAATTATTTATATTCTGTTTTCAGTCTGCTTCATATTCCCTTGTCTTACCTCTCCCTCCCTCTCCCCCTCCTCCACATCCTTTCTCTCTTTCTCATGTAATCTCAGAGCTGTTAGAAAAAATGTTGCTTTTTATTCTGTGTAATGTTGTTCAGCTTTAGCAATTTTCCATTTCACTTCTTTCTTGTTATACTTTTTCCATTTAATATTTTGGGAGAAAAATCATTCTATTTTAAGTTGAGCCAAATACAACATCACAATGTTTTGGCCTATGTTAGTTTTTCTCAAATATTTTTCAAAAAGTTTATTTGCACTTTCCTGTGCTCTCCATTTGACTGCTATTAAAAGAGGAGGAGGGGAAAAAAAGGTCTTAAGTTTTACCATCAGCAGCAGGTGTATCTTTACAACTGTCACTGTTTCTCATCCCTCTTCTGTTTTGTAGTAGCATGGAAGTTCTACAGGATTGTTTACACAGCCTGGGTCTCACAATAACACAGCTTGTTTGTAGGAAGACATTGGTCTGGACCTAAAATGATTACAGTATGTTTTAGGGAATGATGCACTCTGAATGAGTTCTAAGGAGGGAAATAAGTTGAATTATGTACTACAAAAAGTTGTTAAGACAGTGCAGTGTTGTGTGGACAACTGTGAGTTATAAGAGCTGGTTTAGAGGTGGAATGCAAGTGATTTTAAGTAGATCCAGGATTTTTGAAATCAGAGAAGCCTTCATCAAAAGAGCACCTTCTACTAGTAGTGACTGTATTTTCAGAGTAATTGAAGATTGAAAGAAACAGTAAGGATGATTAATTTTTCTACTGATTTCTGTTTATTAATGCAGAAAGCATTTAATCCATGACTGTTCTGTCCTAGGTGATATTTCCTTAGAGTTTATATAAAAAGGCTGTATAAAAGGGGACAAAAATGATAATACCACTTACAATACAAGAAAGCTGGCAAATACTACGGTACCACAGCATTTTGACACCATGGTGATAGATGCCTTAGAGATATATGTAAGAGAGACAAACAGAATGAGTCAATGTATTACCCAATTTGCATAATTTTTTTCATAAAATAACTTGCAGTGTTTGAGAAAGAAAATAAATATTTGGTGTTTAGGTTCCTATGGTGTTGTGGTAGTGAAAAAAGCAAAACTATGTACAAACAGTCTATGCTACATTATGAATTTACTAAGCAGACAGTCTTCTAACTAACAAAGTGAATATGAAAAAAGGCTTTAATTATGTAGAGGTAAGTTGTGATACCAGCTAGTGTAATGACAGCCTTTTCTGTCCTCTTCACTTAGGAAGATCTTAATCACTGATTTGAAGAAACTCTGAAGAGGGTTGTGCAGCAAGTGCTGTGAATGTCTGTATTTACTCCTTACTTTGATTTACTTCTTTGGACTTGGTGATAGAAACAGCAGGTTTTGTCAGCCTCTGAGAGCATTTCCTGCTTTTCCTTTCAGTTGGGATGAATATTTACTCTGGTTTACTGTGCTTCTTTTTGATTCAGAAGCATTTTTAATAGATTCTTCAATCCAAGGGGGATGAGTGCTCTCCTTTGCATGCTCTTCTAGACTAACAGCTGGTTTCAGCAGACCTCTTCAACACATGCCTAAGTGCATTCTTAAATATTTGGTTGGTCATATGCCTAAAGGAGTAGAGTAGGCACATTAAAGGGCAGGATATCCTTAAGTGCCCTTTTGAATAGGGACCAAAATGGGAATGAAAAGACAATTATGTACTTTTAATTGCATGCATTAATTAGCCAGGTATAGGTTTCATTTGCTAACATTATCTTTTGTAGTTATGTAACTTTAAGGATTACAGAAAAATACTTCATCCAAATTTTTTTCAATACATGTGTTTTAATAAGTATACTTACCCTCAGTATAATTGAGCTGCAAAGGGGTTGATAAAGAATAAGTGGTTGCTTCCATTAAGCAGACATATTTTGTAGTAAACGAACTTGTAATACTGAAAAAAAGGGTTTAGGGAGGATAAAGAAAAAAGAAAATTCAGAAATTCATGGTAATTTTTTGGAAGGTGCATCAAGGTTTAAGAATTTTTTCCTTTGCTATAACGTAATTATTTTTCAATTGTTGCTTCTGACTGAGTAGGCAATAACCTCATTTTTCTGTTAAGCATGTATGAATGAGCAAGTACCCCAAACAGAATAAACGTGTCATTTTGTAGCTTATGAAACGTTTGGCTCTGATAATGCAGCTCAAGAAAGTTATACTCTTTTTCTAATGAGCGAATGGCTTGAAACGTGTTCTGTATCACAGTCTGAAAAAAGTTGTTGCTTTATCTAATTTGCAATCCATTTGCTAGGGGCAAGGGTAAGAAATTTAATAATTAGTTACCATATCCAGCCCTTTTATGAAACTGCATGGTACTCTTGTAAGCTTCCATAAGAGGGGAGGCGAAAATCCTGAGCAGAAATGATAGCAAAATTAGACATCAGCATTAGACTAGAGTTACTCAAAATTGGAGTTCAATAGAATAGTCACCTGGAGTATATGTTTTTTAACTCTGCTTAACTTTTTCTGGAAACTCTCTCAAGAATGGTATATTTTACTAATACTTTTCCTTGCAGATAACTTTAAATAAAAGGAAACTATTCCACAAATGCATACTTGTGCAAGCATTTGGAATGCAGTAATGTGTTTTCATTATGACTGAGCAATTTCAGCTGTGAGCAACTATACAGCAGAAAGTAGGAAAAAAATACATTTTTGGAGGTAAATTAAATTGCAGTACCCAAAGAATTGGGATCTGCCATTTATAATTTGGATATGAGAAAAATAAAATAAAAATTAAGGTTCAAACTAGATTCTCCACTGCTCTCAAATGTCTTAATAAAAAATGAAATTGAAATGGAGTATAGGGAATGACAGAACTTACAAATATTTTCGCTTCATTTTCAACATGTACTCATCAATGTGTACTCTGTAAAGATTCTGTCTACAACTCAAAAAGCCTTTCTAAATTAAATACAGCAAAAAACAATGGTCTGTCTAAGCAGAAATTATCTGATCCAGGACAGTCATTTGAATAGTGTATGGTAGTGTATTTGTCCACATCTATGTCTATGGAGACAATTTAGGGAAGAGGTAGGAAAAAGACAATCCTGATAATATTATTTGGAAAGTATCTCTCCCCTGAATAATGTTTCACCGTCTAAAAGACTAATTAGATTGCATGATTGCATGACTCTCCAGAGTTTTGCATCTCAGCAATAAAATCTCCACAAAATCATTTACGATGTCAAAGGGTAAGTGGTATTTTTTGAGGTATTCATATGGATAGAGGAAAGACAAACACTACAGTTTGAAAATTTGTAGATACATAGACATGGCCTGTGAATGAGTGATCTGCAAGATTCCACATGAGTTTTCTTTAAATAGCAACATGAAATCCATATATGCATAAATACTATATGTCTCTTTTAAAGTTTGAGATACTTTTAATTACAGCCAGCCCTTAAACACTTCTGGATGCTTCCAGATGCAGTATCACAATGGCAGTCAAAAATAGAGAGTCCCAAAAGGTATAAGGAAATGGATTTTTTTTTTTTGGTTTGGTTTGGTTCTATTAGCCCAAAGCAAGCTATGTTGCAGACAGGCCAACATGTCACTATTAGTGCTGCAGTTATGTTCAGCAGTCTTCTTGGCTGAAGTCTGGTAAATATATCTTTGTAGGATCGTTATTTTTCTAAATGGTGTGATTTTTTTCAGTGAGGACCTTGGTCTTGAGTCTCCAAAAATAAACGCTTTTGATTGACTTTAAAAGTATAAACAGTGCAGTCCTTTGGGAAAGACCCTTAATTTCCAAAAACATGTCAGGCTGGACTCTACAGACACACTTCTATGCTTAGTACTGTGAGAACTTATCTTGCTAATTTCCAATTACCCAGATCAGCTGCAGGATAAGGTCAGGAGCATTTTCATCCTGAGTTATCAATGTCTGCATTACAGAGACATGTCTCTTTTGGATAATGCCAGGAGAAATGCAAATGCATTAACCATGCAGAGCAGCATGGTCTTTTACATTCAAGCCCTGGAATTCTCAAAGTAAGCATTCTTTTCCCCAACTAACCTTTATAACTTAACTGGTAGCTGCTAGTGGTCTATCAATTATGTGTGTGGAAATTTTGCCCTCCAGCATTCCCACTTCAGAAAGTTTCCCAACTAACAGTTTCCTGAGTATGCAGGGATAAAGGATTGATAAGGGTTTAGTAACTAGGGGCTTCTCTTACAGAAAGGGAGACATAGTTGTCTTTTGGGTATAAGGCATTTAATTTTGAAGAGTTTACTCTTTTATTTTTTTAATCACGTAGTGGATCCTGGGTCTCTCTTGCTGCAGGCTGTAATCTACATCACTCACCTTGCTGCCATCTTACTTTTTCTGTCTCTCCTAATAACATTTTTTGGCAGGACAGGAGTTGGAAAATACTTTCTGCATCTGGCTGTCTTTGAGAAGAAAGACTCATTCTCCTCTGGATTATGAAAAAGTGCTTGTGATAAGACTATATTGTGACTCTTCAGTGGATGGAGGTCTGTTCCCCTAAATGTAACATAACTGTGTAGATTAAGGTCTTTTAATAGTTCCTTCCCTTTGATATTTCCAGTTTCTCCTGAGTGCACTGACTTTCCTAGGTAATTCTATCATGTGCCATTGCCAGGCCTCCCCAGGACTTGTTAAGAAATTTTGCTAGCTAAGCTGGCTGCCAGGAATTCTATTAAGTGGTAGATTGTCCTGTCCCCTCTTCCTCCCCCTGCCACCAAAAAAAGGAATGTTTTTGTGTTCAAATAGTTATTACATAGTGCACTAGTGGAGTAGGGAAAGACTGAAATTGCTTCTTATGCTCATTCTTCATTATGTGGGTGGATTTTGGTAATGCAAAATGATTCAAAAGTAGTGTTACCAAGAACAATAGAGAATCTTGAGGGCAGAGGAACCCTTTCTTTTCCAGAATTTAAAAGCTTTCCATGAATTCAGTTGGAATTCCCCCACCCC